>JAVJIF010013845.1:0-140765 GCA_038442645.1 Agave tequilana
AATATATATATATATATATATATATATATATATATATATATATATAATATATATATATATATATATATATATATATATATATATAGAGAGAGAGAGAGAGAGAGAGAGAGAGAAATGTAAATCAGCTGACACAAGAGGCAACTCCTCCTATGTCACACTCAAAAATCATATTTCCCGAATGAATTTTCAAGATCCGACCACACATTATCATCTTCATATTCTATGATATATGCATATAAAAAATCAAGTGATTTGAAGTTTGTTTACTACATTTTTTTGGGTTCAAACATTAACGGTTTTTTAACAATAGAACAAAATAGAACATTTATCAATGAGTAAACGAACTTCAAATCACTTGATTTTTTATATGTATATATCTTAGAATATGAAGATGATAATGTACGGTCGGATCTTGAAAATTCATTCGAGAAATATGATTTTTGAGTGCGACATAGGACGAATTTACCTCCTGTGTCAGCTGATTTACATTTCTCTCATATATATATATATATATACACACACACACACACACACACACACACACACACACACACACACACATATATATATATATTAAATCCGTCTAGGTATCCGGGCCCATAATGCGGACAACGAGTGTAGCCCCCGACTAATCGTGCGGGTCCCACGCACTCCACACCTAGGAGAAGTTTTCCTACGCGAAACAAGTAAGGCAGCGCTATTTTGACTCTCAGATGCTAAATGTCCACAGTGGGCCTCGAACGCAAGTCACTTGGAGAAAACCTAATGATTTGTCACTAGGACACCGGTAGGGACTATATATATATATATATACATATATATATATATATATACACATATATATATTACATATATATATACATATATATATATATATATACACACATATATATATATATATATATATACACACACATATATATATACATATATATATACATATATATATGATAAGATTACAATACACTTAGGTGTAACTAAGTTAAGTACACACACCTCTTTTCACCACACAAAAAATTTACTTAGTGGGATACAAAAAAATTTAATATGAGTGGTCCCCACAAGGTACTTAAGAAATATTTTTTTTGGTGAAAAGAAGTTTGTGTAACTTAACTTAGTTACACCTATGTGTATTGTAACTCTACCCATACACACACCCCTTCGGGGCATTTACATTTCCATGGGTGTACTTTGTTGTTGGTTCAAAATGAGAGAAAATTAAACGCAAGCAGATTGGAACTCAGCCACATGTACATGCATGCGGTAGCTATAATAGCTGGTGCTAGATGGCTAGGTATAGGATCAGATCAAATATACATGCAAATTAACCTAGCTCGCTAGTGTGCATGCGCAGTTGTCAAATCAAAATAAGGCAAGGGTTACTACCAAATTGGGTGAAAATAAGGAGATCCCTCGGATCTGATGATTGTGACCAAACCGGCAGTAAATGACAAGCTGACAACCATCCAATCGCTGAATGTGAGGCTAAATCAGGCACAGAAATCTCAGAGAGAGAGAGAGAGAGCGCCGGGGTCTGGGGGGTAGATTCAAAAAACTCTGATGAGAGGTTGCATCTCTTGCTATAAATTCAATAAAACTCATCCCCTTTCTTCAGCAGTGAAAGAAGAGAGAGGTGAGAGATTAGATACAACTAGATTCTTTGCGGAAACGGTAAAAAAAAAAAAAAAAAAAGAAGAGAGAGAGAAAATAAAGCCAACTGTAAAAAAGAAACTGGAGTAGCGCGCCTTTTTCCTATTTTTAGAAGCCGAGGAATCGTCACATCAGCCACGGCCGCTCACTGTCCCTCATGACAGCGACCTCTGATCCTTTTCCCTTATCTCGTTGTCTGTGATGCTGGACCCACCAATGCGCCTCAAAACATTCTCTACACACATCCACAGGCTTATACACTGTGTTATTTTGAAGAATTCGGGCCCGAATTCTTTTCACTCAAATATAACCCTCTGATATTCAAATACAAATTCATTTCGTTAAAATTAATTTATATTATTTTAAGTATTTCTAAATTAAAAATTAAGTGTTTTGAATACTTTTTGTTCATCCATCAAGCGACGCAAAATGGACGGCCGAAAGTATGAGTTAGTTAGATCTGTGTCTTTAGACATACAAATTCTTGATCCGACCATTTGATCATGATCTAAACATTTAAAAACCCTTATAAACTAATTTTGTTAGGTTTCAAATGTTCTACATTATTAAACTAACCAACTCACTATTTAAGCTATCCGTTTTTTTCTACTTAATGCATGGGCAAAAAATAGTCAAAACACTTGATTTTAGTTTATAGACACTTGAAATAAAATACATCAATTTCAACAGAGTGGATCTTATATTCTAAATGTTGGATGCTGATATTTGAGTGGGAAGGATTCAGCCTCAAATTCTTTTAGAATGACACAAGTCTATCTCTCTCCCTCCTATATATATATTATATATATATATATATATATATATATATATATATATATATATATATATATAGATATATATATACATACACACACTTGTGTCCTTCCAAAAGGATTTGAATACTTTTTGTTCATCCATCAAGCGACGCAAAATGGACGGCTGAAAGTAGTGAGTTAGTTAGATCTATGTCTTTAAACATATAAATTCTCGATCCGGTTATTTCATTATGATCTAAACATTTTAAAATCCCTAAAAACTAATTTTTTTTAGGTTTTAAATGTTCTGCACTGTTAAACTAACCAACTCACTATTTAGGCCGTCCGTTTTTCTCCTACTTGATGCATGGGCAAAAAGTATTCATACCACTTGATTTTTGGTTATAGATACTTGAAATAATATAGATCAATTTCAACGGAGTGGATCTTGTATTCGAATGTCGGAGGGTTAAATTTGAGTGAGAAGGATTCGGAGTCAAATCCTTTTGGAAGGACACAAGTCTCTCTCTCTCTATATATATATATTATACACACACAACACACACACACACCCATATAGTGGTGATCTGGTGAGAAAGTTAGCTTAGGTGAGAAGATAAGAAGGGATCACAGGAGCCGTCAGATTATCTTTTGGGTGGTTGAGATTAGTTTTTGAGTTGGTTAAGTTAGTTTTGGGTTGATTAATTTAATTTTTGGGTTTTAGTTTTATTTCCTTCGAATCTAATTCCAACCCCCGAAACTAATCCGATAGTTCTGATGCCCCTTCTCATCATCTCTCTCATAAGCTAGCTTTCTCACTGGATCACTACTCCCTCCCCCCCCCTCTCTCTCTCTCTCTCTATATATATATATATATATATATATATATATATATATATATATATATATATATATATATATATATATATTATATATATATATATATATATATAGAGAGAGAGAGAGAGATAGAGAGAGAGAGAGAGACTTGTGTCCTTCCAAAAGGATTTGTGGCCGAATCTTTCCCACTCAAATACCAATATCCGACATTCGAATACAAAATCCACTCCATTGAAGTTGATATATATTATTTCAAGTATCTATAAACCAAAAATCAAGTGTTTTGAATACTTTTTGCCTCTGCATCAGGTAGGAGAAAAACGGACGGCCTAAATAGTGAGTTGGTTAATTTAACAGTGTAGAACATTTGAAACCTAACAAAAATTGATTTGTATGATTTTTAAATGTTATATCATAAAAAAAATGGCCGGATCGATCGAGAATTTGTATGTCTAAAGACATAGATCTAATCAACTCACTACTTTCGGCCGTCCATTTGAGCCGCTTGATGGATGGACAAAAAGTATTCAAAACACTTAATTTATAGTTTATAAATACTTGATATATATAGATAACTTCAATGGAGTGGATCTTGTTTTTGAATGTCGGAGGATTAAATTTGAGTGGGAAGGATTCAGGCTAAAATCCTTTTGGAAGGACACAAGTCTCTCTCCCATATATATATATATATATATATATATATATATATATATATATATATATATATATATATATAT
Organism: Agave tequilana; assembly: GCA_038442645.1. Taxonomy (NCBI): domain Eukaryota; kingdom Viridiplantae; phylum Streptophyta; class Magnoliopsida; order Asparagales; family Asparagaceae; genus Agave; species Agave tequilana. The sequence goes on from JAVJIF010013845.1 coordinate 3,983, forward strand.
ATATATATATATACACCCTCATGAGTTTTTGAGTAACTGATTGCTTGTTACATATGATTATGTTTTCATAATATAATGAAGGTGTCATAGTTAGCTTGCAATTGCAAGCATGTCTTTTGAAAATGAATCATGTCCACATTTTTGGTTGTAGTGGACGAATTGGAGTGGTTCTGACTATTATTTGTCTCCGTGTGTGGGTCGATTATAGTTGCCTTATCGTTATCAACGAGAATGTGATAATAAAGTGGTTCTCTACACTTTTCTTGTGAAGCAGAGAGAACCCGTCTACGATGCTTCTAGGCTCTATTTGTTTACAAGATATCGTTTACCATGTAAATATGCAGTCTTTTAATCTGACCAACATATAATTCACTCGCCAACATTATTGTGATCATTCTAGCCAAGTTCGAATATAGTCCAAAAGAATTTCAAATTCTAGAATTAAAAATGCAAAAGATATAATTCATTTTAATTTAGAATAACAATCATTTTGGATTTAGAATCTAGAAATAGGAATTTTAGTCGATAAAGCTTAGTTTTAGGTGAAGGGTGAGAGGAAAATGTTGGCCCAAAGGCCTTCCCACCCTAGTTTTGATGATGATTAACTCATGTAGTTATGTTTACTAATAATCTTGTGATTTTAGTTTCAGATCAATTAGTAAGATATTAGTTGGTGATTAGCTTCAACAAGGAGTTTAGAAGCTTTTCATGGTGATTCCGGTGCCAAAGCTTAAAGATCTTTCATTTGCACTCGGTGGATCACGGTGTTTGGAGCAAGTCTACTTGAAGATGAAGATCGTCAAGAAGACTTAGGTATCCTAGTTTAGTTTAGTGTGTTTTAGATCCATTTGTAAAGCTTAGTATAGTTGATATGCTCAAGTGCACAATACACACACGTTTTGATTTTTGATATTGGTTTTCATGAATAGATTGATCAAAACAAGTTTACATGTTTTATATGTATAGTAGATGTATTCTAGTTATACATACATGCTTTAACTTGCTAGACAAACTTATTTTGATATTCCTATTCATGTGTTGAAAAATCAAGTTTCATAAAAATACAAGTTTTGGTTTTTTGATAAAATTGGCAAGACACAAAAATAAATTGATATGATTGATATATGTCTTGAAATTTTTATCCCTAATTTATGTTTCAATATAAAATGTTAAAATAAGTTTTATAGAGTTTTCAGAAAAGATAAAGATTTTTCAAAATATTTTAACATGTTTTTCTGATCCAGGTTTGTGCTGACAGGCCAGGTCGGTCGACCCGGACGGTCGACCGCACCATGGGCCGGTCGACCCATGCGGTCGACCGACGTGCACAGACTTGTGCACGTCTGGCAAACACAAACTCGGTCGACCGTACGGGTCGACCGGGTCTGAGAGCTCTTCTCTCTGTTTGTTTGGGTCGACTGGGCGGTCGACCGGGTTTGCCCAACGGTCACATTTTGACCGTTGGCGGTCGACCGGCGGTCGACCGCCAAGCCTGTCAGGCTGCCACATCAGCCTAACGGCTAGTTTTCTGATGGGCCTATAAAAACCCCATCTCTTTGGGATTTTGGCTAAGTTTTCAAGAGCTAAAATTTCTCTCCATTCTTGGTGTTTAAAAGAAGTTTTCAAAAGAGTTTAAGTGCCAAAAAGATTCATTCTTTTGTTTTTAAGTGTTTTGGTTATTTTCAAAGAAAACAAGTTTTTGGAATTGATTTCTTGTTCTTCATTTCTATATCAATTTGGTATTTTCCCAAAGATTTTCTTTGATCAAAACACTTGTGTTTTCCACACTTGAGCTATCTTCTATCCTAATCTATTTAGGATCTTGTTTTGTGGAAAGTGAAAAGAGAGATTGTTAGAGGTTGCTAAGCCTCCAAGTTGTAAACACCCTTGTTCTTGTTGCATCCCTCTTTGGTAGAGGTTGATCGGTGATTGGTTTGCTCCCTCTAGTGAGAGGTGGAGTTTGGTTTGTAAGCCTCTTCGGTAGAGGTGTTGGTTGTTGTATTGCCTCATTGTGAGGTGTTGGTTGAGAGAGGAGTTCGGTACTCCGGGTTGTAACAAATCCTCCTCGGTGGAGGTTCCCTCGGTGGGAGATAGTGGATTGAAAATCCTACACGGTGGTGTAGGCGGGGATGTAGAGCTGGGTGCTCGAACCTCGAAACATATCTGTGCCTTAGCGTTTGATCCATTGTCTCTCTAACTCTCTCTCTCTTTATTTGTGCAAAGCATCATACATATCATCATATCATATTTGCTTGTGTTGAACATCATTCATATTGCCATATCACTTGTATGCTAGTGTTGTGCCTTGCATTACTTTCATATTGCTATATCATTTATGCTTGGCTTGATTGTGTGTGTGCCTCACTTATACTTAATCAACAAGAGCTTCACATAGCACCTCAACCCATTCAAGGGGAATCAAGAGGAGTTAGTCCAGAGCCCTTCACGGGGAATTCGGCTACACTTGTTGATTGTACTAAGTGTGATTGCAATATTATTTTAAGCTTCCGCATTTAGCGCACTTAGTTTTGCATTTAGTTCTAGATTAGCACTTACACCTATTCACCCCCCCTCTAGGTGTTTTTCAATTGGTATCAGAGCTAGTGCTCTTGATACTTAGGCTTAACATCCTAGGAGTGAGATCCATTTGATTGCTAATCTTGTTTGCATTTGCTTGTTTGCACACTCATATAGTTTACCATAGACTTCATGACCCCACCTAGCTTTGACCCTTCCAACATTGTTGTTTGGAAGTATAGGATGTCCATGTACCTAAAGACCCTAGGTTTGCATGTTTTCCTTGCCGCTACCAAGAGATGTTATCTTGGTGACCGCAAGCATATAGGGCCAATGCACAAGCCCTTGAGGCCATTAGAAGCACATTGCCTAAAGATTATCTTATGCGCGTTTCTAACTTTGATTCCGCCTTTGCAGTGTGGAATTTGTTGACAACAACCACCACCTCCGAGCTTCAAGTGCAAATTCAAGAAGAGGAATCTAGTGGAGAATCTGAATCACATGCTTGATGGTCCAAGGGAATGACTCCCTTGAGGTACAATCGAAAACTCAACTAGATAGTAATGATGATGCTAGTTCTTCTAATGATTTTGTTGATCCCCATGCTTTAAATGAAGAACTTTCTATTGTGTGTGAAAAACTTATTGAAAAATATAATGTTTTGAAAAAGAAGAGTCTAGGCATTAACAATGAAAATAAAAATTTGATTGCTAGACTTGATATTGTTTTGCAAGAGAAAGAGGAGATTGCTAATGAGAGGGATTCATTAAAATCTCAACTTGATCTTGCACTTAAAGAAAATGAGTTTTTGAAAAATAAAAATGATTGTCATGTTCTTTTGAAGAAAAATGAAAACTTGTCTTCTAAAGTAGATTTTATTTAAAAGAGAATGTTGCTTTGAAAATAAAATTATTTCTATTTCAAATGAGTTGAATGTTTGTTTAGATAAAAATATTGTTTTATAAAATAAAATTGATACACATGTTTGCCATGCTAGGGTAGCTTCACCTAGATCACCCTTGCATGCACTTCTTCTTCTAAGATTAATGATGATATTTGTTTGTTGAAGAAGAAAGTGGATTGTTTGGGCTCCACTATGAGCCAATGTGCCATGAACTATACACGCTTGGAATCCTTGTTTCGAAAGAAACAAGTTCCAACTTTTATGCATGCACACCCTCCACGGCATACACATGCTCCTCACGGACACCATCACACATGTATGCTCATGTGTACACTTGTACACATTGTGGACGTAAGGACCACCTTGCTAAATTTTACTTTGATCGTATACATGATGTAAATTTAGCAAAGAAGTTTGTTTGGGTTAGAGAAGGTACTAACCCCCATGGACCCAATAAGATATGGGTACCAAAGACCACCCCTCCTTTGTTTAATGTAGGTGTGGGCTCTCACATGACGTGAGAGTAGCGGCACCTTGGAGTGGATGCGTTCCGTACTTAAAGGAAATCAATTGGATGCATCACTTTCAAGGGAAGTTTGGTGGAGAGGACCACCATGTTTTGGAGACAAGGAAAGTTGCCCTCTAGGTTTTGGTAACAATTCCTAAACTCCCATTTATTACATGCTTTTCATTCTTATCATTATTAGCATGTTTTGATGTTTTATAGCATGTTTCATTGTCTATGGATTAGTATGTAAATACCATGTTTATTAGATCCTTGACATACATCTATAGTATTTGAGACACACATGCTTATATGAAACCCATACTTAGTGTTTCTCACTTTTGTTTAAGCTATAATGTACATCATGAATCTAATACATGTGGATTTACATAGTAATCATGTTTAGGTTTTCCATGATGATTTCTATCTTGTTTTGATGCTCAATGATTTGAATATTTGTCTAAGTGTTAGTTTTCATTAAGACTAGTTATATACTTGTGCATATAGTGGGTCACAAATAAATCAATATATGTTTGGGTTGAATGCTTATTTGTTCCCATTAAATGTGTGAGTATATTCTAGTTTTGATGATCCATGCATTTTAAACTTGTATTCTAATTTTTGAATTTATTTTATGATTGTGTGTTTCACTTCATGTATATGTTTGTATTGCTAAACTTTAAGATATACATGTACACCCTTTGAGTCATTTGCCTTTCATGCAAATCTATATATGGACTCAATTGTGTTTAGGGATATGTATGTATACTTATTGTGTTGACAATTCATACATATACCTTGAAATGAAATTTGTTTTAAATAAAAAAAATTATTCATGTTTTTGAGTTTATGTTTAAAACTTCATGTATATGTCTATCTTGTCCAAACTATTAGATAAACATGTTTATCATTTTGAGCCACGTGCCTTCATGCATATATAATTTGTGGACTCTTTATGTTTTGGATATGTATGTATACTTTAGTTTGTATTAGACATACATATGCCTTGAAGATTAAATAGTTTAGATGATTTTTATGTTTCATGTTTAAGGAATAATTGAGCTTAATGAAAAATTTTCATGATTATGATATTCACACTTTATTTGTACACTCACATTTATTGCTTGCTCATGTTTGTATTCATGAGTCATATTTATGCCTAATTGAATTAGAGTGTTGATTATCATGTGGATTTCATGTTTTATGAAAATTATTTTTAGTTTATTCCTTACTTGAAGGATTTCACACTAGTTAACAAGTTTTTCATTTTGACTAGTTCGTATTCTTCAATTTGGTAGTGATTTTCAAATAAAACTACTTTTTCAAATCTATTTTTGCAAACCCTACCATTCAAGGGCGGCTGGATGGGAGATCATGTTCATGTATGCCTTAAAGTGAAAATCATTTAAAACTAGAACCATGATTGGGTGGTAGATTATATGAGATATACACTTGATTATTATTGTTGATTCAATTGGTATCATTGAACTCTTTCAATTAGTATCAATTTTGATATTTTTTTGGTATACTCATATATTTGTTTATGTATGTATGCTTCACTTTCAATGGTATCAATTTCTATTGGTATCTAATTTTCATACATATATGTTTTATTTGTGCTCAAGATATAAATTTTCACAAATTTTGTTTATGCTAGAGCTTGAGCTTCAACTTTATTTCAATTGATTTGGTTTTCAATTGATATCTTATTTCAAGCCTACGCATAGTTTTTGTTGGTATTTCATAAAGGGGAGAAAATTCGATTTTCATATTTCAATTGGTATTGGTATTTCCACTCCCTTACTTTATGATAGAAAATAGTCATTTCAATTATTTATGGCTTAAAAAGAAAAATACAATCTTTTGATATCAAGATGTCTTGTGTTTTAAAATTGGTATCTCAAATTTTTGTTTTAAAGAAAATAAATACAAAAGTTTTGATTTGTATTGACTATATGCAAGGAGAGCTTAACATCTCTTCTACATATAGGTTCATGTTGAGTGTATCTTGTATTGAAGAGCTTGATATCTCTTCTTTATGTGGTACACGTGTGTAGGGGGCGCTTCACATCTCCTCTTATGCATTACATAATATGTGTTATGTGAATTGGGGCTTGTCATCCCTTCTTCATGTAATGCATATGTGTAGGGAAGCTAACTTAATGTCTTCCTCTTCATGAATGTATATAGCATATAACATTTATTGATCTTTGTTTACTTTCGATTGGTATCAAGATGCTTCATTGACATATTTTCAATTGATATCATGTTTGTAGTCACCCCTTATTGACTTTGTTTTTGTTTTAGACAAAAAGGGGGAGAACATTATTTTTATTGTTTTGATTGACAAAAAGGGGGAGAAAGATTTTTACCCCTCATTTTATTGTTTTGTGTATTTACCCCTTTGTTGATGATTGACAAAAGGGGGAGAAAGATTTTGAGTTTATATATGCATAGTTATGTTTTTGCATATATTAAGTTTAATATAGTTTAATGTTAATTGGTATCTAGAGCATGTTTTGATTTTGAACATTCATTGGTATCTAGAACCTTTATTGTTTATGCATATCTATGTATTCATGTTTAAGAGCCTTCATTGCATATTATTATGTTTATGCATGAGTTAAGGGGGAGCTTCTTTCAAGCTTAACTTTAATCCATGCATATATAACTCCATGAGTTTTGTCATCATCAAAAAGGGGGAGATTGTTGGCCCAAAGGCCTTCCACCCTAGTTTTGATGATGATTAACTCATGTAGTTATGTTTACTAATAATCTTGTGATTTTAGTTTCAGATCAATTAGCAAGATATTAGTTGGTGATTAGCTTCAACAAGGAGTTTAGAAGCTTTTCATGGTGATTCCGGTGCCAAAGCTTAATGATCTTTCATTTGCACTCGGTGGATCACGGTGTTTGGAGCAAGTCTACTTGAAGATGAAGATCGTCAGAAGACTTAGGTATCCTATTTTAGTTTAGTGTGTTTTAGATCCATTTGTAAAGCTTAGTATAGTTGATATGCTCAAGTGCACAATACACACACGTTTTGATTTTTGATATTGGTTTTCATGAATAGATTGATCAAAACAAGTTTACATGTTTTATATGTATAGTAGATGTATTCTAGTTATACATACATGCTTTAACTTGCTAGACAAACTTATTTTGATATTCCTATTCATGTGTTGAAAAATCAAGTTTCATAAAAATACAAGTTTTGGTTTTGATAAAATTGGCAAGACACAAAAATAAATTGATATGATTGATATATGTCTTGAAATTTTTATCACTAGTTTATGTTTCAATATAAAATGTTAAAACAAGTTTTATAAAATTTTTAGAAAAGATAAAAGATTTTTCAAAAATATTTTAACATGTTTTTCTGACCAGGTTTGTGCTGACAGGCCAGGTCGGTCGACCCGGACGGTTGACCGCACCATGGGCCGGTCGACCCATGCGGTCGACCGACGTGCACAGACTTGTGCACGTCTGGCAAATACAAACTCGGTCAACCGTACGGGTCGACCGGGTCTGAGAGCTCTGCTCTCTGTTTGTTTGGGTCGACCGGGCGGTCGACCGGCTTTGCCTAACCGTCACATTTTTGACCGTTGGCGGTCGACCGGACGGTCGACCGCCAAGCCTGTCAGGCTGCCACATCAGCCTAACGGCTAGTTTTCTGATGGGCCTATAAAAACCCCATCTCTTTGGGATTTTGGCCAAGTTTTCAAGAGCTAAAATTTCTCTCCATTCTTGGTGTTTAAAAGAAGTTTTCAAAAGAGTTTAAGTGCCAAAAAGATTCATTCTTTTATTTTTAAGTGTTTTGGTTATTTTCAAAGAAAACAAGTTTTTGGGAATTGATTTCTTGTTCTTCATTTCTATATCAATTTGGTATTTTCCCAAGAGATTTTCATTGATCAAAACACTTGTGTTTTCCACACTTGAGCTATCTTCTATCCTAATCTATTTAGGATCTTGTTTTGTGGAAAAGTGAAAAGAGAGATTGTTAGAGGTTGCTAAGCCTCCAAGTTGTAAACACCCTTGTTCTTGTTGCATCCCTCTTTGGTAGAGGTTGATCGGGTGATTGGTTTGCTCCCTCTAGTGAGAGGTGGAGTTTGGTTTGTAAGCCTCTTCGGTAGAGGTGTTGGTTGTTGTATTGCCTCATTGTGAGGTGGTTGGTTGAGAGAGGAGTTCGGTACTCCGGGTTGTAACAAATCCTTCTCGGTGGAGGTTCCCTCGGTGGGAGATAGTGGATTGGAAATCCTACACGGTGGTGTAGGCGGGGATGTAGAGCTGGGTGCTCGAACCTCGAAACATATCTGTGCCTTAGCGTTTGATCCATTGTCTCTCTAACTCTCTCTCTCTTTATTTGTGCAAAGCATCATACATATCATCATATCATATTTGCTTGTGTTGAACATCATTCATATTGCCATATCACTTGTATGCTAGTGTTGTGCCTTGCATTACTTTCATATTGCTATATCATTATATGCTTGGCTTGATTGTGTGTGTGCCTCACTTATACTTAATCAACAAGAGCTTCACATAGCACCTCAACCCATTCAAGGGGAATCAAGAGGAGTTAGTCCAGAGCCCTTCACGGGGAATTCGGCTACACTTGTTGATTGTACTAGGTGTGATTGCAATATTGTTTTAAGCTTCCGCATTTAGCGCACTTAGTTTTGCGTTTAGTTCTAGATTAGCACTTACACCTATTCACCCCCCTCTAGGTGTTTTTCAGAAAATGTTGGGAAACAATCAGTATGCTCTGATATCAATTGTTGTGATTTCAAGGGAGGACGCCCCTCACGACTGGATCGACTGGGGCGGCGCAGTGGAAACGAACCACAAGGTCTACTAAGGTAACGTGAAGAAGAGAAGAAAAAGATATTCCAAAGTAGATAGAAAGCCAACAAATAATATAACGTGGTTCCACCAATCAAGCAGATCATGTGTATGTCCACGGGAGAAAAGGAGAGAACTTTATTAAAACTTTGGCGAATACAATAAGAATTATTTACACCTCACACGGAGAAGATTACAAGCCCTTGATAGCCGCTAAGAACAGCGAACCTTTGTGGCTAAACTTCTCTCACGAATCTCTCATCTAGATGAATTACAATATTACGAATTACAAATTCATTGGATTCTCTTGGAATACATTGAAGGCCACCCCAAGTGGTTATTTAAAAACCATTAAACTCTTCTAGTCCTAAACAAACTCCATCAATCAGAATAAAGGAAACTTGAATCCAACTCGGACTCAAAATAGATTTAGGAAAGAAAACTGCCAGATCTGACATTAATTGACTACCTTCATGACGTATTCACGTCATAATCCTAACAATTTTCCCTTTGACTTGAATACATCCAAGTCCGAGAATAGCCACCATGTTCCATGTGCTCGCATCCATGCACAATTGAACAAACTTGACTTCATCTCCATCTCACCCCCTCTTCTCCATAACCCCCTCATGGGGTTCACAACTTAATTAGGTCGAATAAGTTCAATTCCAACCTGAACTTTATTTCCCAACATTCTCCTTGATCCACATAGGATTTATGAGACTTTGCTCCACCATAGGAGTAAAAATCTGGACTATCTTGTTGCGCTTCTAGTCCCAATCTCTCTTCGGGGTACAACTGAACATCCGAGCTCGAAACTATTGTAGTCTTTGATTGTTTCACAACTTCCCCTACCGAAGCTATGGATAACTGTAATGCACCAACTGTAACTTTCGAATTTTGCAACATATACACATTGCCGACATGTTCGGCTTGAAACATCACATGGGCCTCTACGGAACTTTCATAAGATCACCTTTTGAACTAAAACAGAACCCTTCCCATTATAAGGCTCAAAGAGAGATGAGATTATACCTTGACTCGGGAACATAATGAACGCCTTGAAGAGTAGTGATGCATCCATCATGAGACCGAAACTATATTGTTCCTTCGCCAATCACCTTGTTGTAGCAGAATTCCCCATGAAGACTTCTCCCCCTTGAACTGAAGTGTATGAAGAGAACATCTTCCTATTAGAATTGATATGCTGTGAACATTCAGAATATATGATACATCTATTTTTGTTACCAACCGATCTGTCTGTAATAGATAGAACATCGCAATGTTCTTCATCTCCTCCAACCAGTTCAGTGACATTAGCATCTGATTATTTTTTCTTTTGAAGTCAGCACTCAGATCTAATGTGCCTCTTCTTGTGATAATAGTTGCACGTCAAATTTTTTGTGTTTCGAGTTACCCGTGGAACTCCATTCTTACTCTTCTTATTTGAATAATGAACTTGCTCGGAATCATCATGATGAGACTCACCCGTCAACTGGGTGTCAATTTTGTCCTTGTTGAGCAGATGCTCCTTGACCTCATTGACCTTGATTGTTGACTTGCCTCCATAGATGATAGCTTCCCTAAAACTCTTATAGGAAGAAGGTAAAGAACACAGTAATAGATTTGCTTGATCCTCATCTTCTATCTTAATCTCTATCTTATCTAAATCATTGATAATATAGGAAAATTTTGCAATGTGAGATTTGATAGGTGTATATTCATGCATGAGGACCACTTCAGAATTAACCGATTCGCCAACGACTTCTTCAGATAGTGGTCTTGAAGTCGTTCCTATAACAAGGATGTTGTTTTCTCTATAGAAAGCTCATCCAACACTTCGTCCGCTAAGCGAAGCTGAATAGCCGTCAAGGCTTTCTTATCCAATTTCTGCCAAGTTTCTTCCTTCATGTCTTGAGGCTTTTTCTCCCCCCGAGTAGTACTTTCTTCAACCCGCTCTAGGTAAGGATGGCGTTCATCTTAATCTGTCACCTGGTGAACTTGATGACGCCATCGAACTTCTGAATATCGAACTTGATCACAGACATCTATAAGTTGATCTTTCTCTGATACCAATTGTTAGGAAATAATTTGTATGCTCTGATATCAATTGTTATGATTTCAAGGGAGGATGCCTCCACAGCTGGATCGACTGGGGCGGCGCAGCGGTAACGAACCACAGGATCTATTAAGGCAACATGAAGAAGAGAAGAAGAAATATTCCAAAATAGATAGAAAGCCAACAAACAATATAACGTGGTTCCACCGATCAAACAGATCGTGTGCACGTCCACAGGAGAAGAGGGGAGAAACTTTATTAAAAATTTGGGGAGTACAATAAGAATTACTCGCACCTCGCGCTGAGAAGATTACAAGCCCTTGATGGCCGCCAAGAACAGTGAACTCTTGTGGCTAAGCTTCTCTCACGAATCTCTCACCTAGATGAATTACACCCGTAGGAATTACAATTCATTGGATTCTCTTAGAATACATTAAAGGCCACCCCTAAGGGATTATTTATAGAGCATAGAACTCTCTTAGTCCTAAACAAAGTCCATCAATTAGAATAAAGGAATTGAATCCAACTCGGACTCAAAATATATCCAGAAAAGAAAACTGTCGGATTCGACATTAATTGACTACCTTCAGGACATATTCATGTTATAATCCTAATAGGAAACTCCATAAAAGTTAAAATTCTCAATGACGCTAAAGATTACTGATCATGACAATTAGGCTGTGATATAAAAATCCCCATGGGTGATGGTAGATTTTATTGATGCATACTACCGATGACGACAATGCTTATATATCTATGTACATTAGTAGAATTATTAGGGAAATAAAGTTCTAACTAAGAAAGTTTAAATATGTCAACGTTCTCAAACAAGAGAAACTAAATATAATAATATATCTTAATATTTCTCACGACAGAACAAATATTATGTTGGGAAACTAACACCGGAGGTCTACTGCAAATATTAGAGTTTTGCCGCAGAATAGTCACGAACACAGCAAGAACAAAGCAAAAAGAGAAAAAAAAGGAAAATACAGATTTAACGAGGTTCAACAATTGCCTACGTCCTCGGGGTAGAAGGGGAAAGAAAACTTATTAATCAATCAATTCAGATTACAAATACTCGAGACAATCCCTTCTTTATATAGCCAAAGATCCATTAAGAAAAGGAAATCAACAGATCCGAATTCATATCAGAAATGAATCCAGAATTATAATAGAAAATAGCCCAGAACTGAGGTGCGGTCGACCGAGCAATCAATCGCTGGCTGTACTGGCTAAACGCGGTCTTGTCGAGCGACCGGACGGTCGACAGCTAGTTCTACAGAGCCAAAATAATCTTCTAGTCGTCGATTGGGCGGTCAACCGTTACAACTTTTTCTCTTTTATGCACTTCTGTGCATGGCCAATCGACCAGGCGGTCGATCAGACCACTATCTTCGGCCATGTTTTGGTCTTTACACGTTGTTGACCTCCAAACTCTTGCTATCTTCTCTAATGAGTTAAAAAACTCTATCAACAAGATTTTACACTCTCACCCCTCAATTCTCCACCTCGGTGAAGATTCCTCAAAATTTGAGCCGAACACAACAAACCATCATGTTGACTCAATTGAGCTGCACCAATGTGGTTGCTTACGTACCCCCTGCTTGATGAATCAAGCCATCCGTAGTTTATCCAAACGAGCTCTACTAAACTTAAGCAACTGAAAGAATGTAAAGTAACTCCTTGCAATGTGCAAACTTTACTCCTGAAACAACATTTATCGGCGAGATTCTCCTTCGTAAGAATTTTCTTTAACTCGATGTCACCCTTATCAAGAATCTCCCAAACAGATCAGAACCTGACGTCGATGTGCTTCATCCTTGCATGATAAACCTGGTTCTTTGCCATATAGATAGCACTCATGCTATCACAATTGATCTTCAATAGATCCTGATCAATCCCCAAGTCGGCAAGCAACTCTTGAAGCCAAATTGCCTCCTTCATAGCCTCCGTTATGGCAATATGCTTGGCCTCCGTTGTAGACAAAGTGACAGTAGACTATAGAATAGAGTGTAAACTACCGGTGCTTGGGACAATATAAACACATAACCCGTTGTAGACCAGAGCTTGTCGAGGTCTCCTGTGTAATCAGAATAGACATATTCGATACACTCTTGCTTATAGTATCTTTCTCGGACACCAAACCAATATTTATGGTACCTTTGATGCACCGTATAATTCACTTTATTGCCTCCCAATGATTCCTACTGGGATCGTGCATGTATCTGCTAACCATTGAGATAGCTTATGATAAATCAGACCTCGTACACACCATTACATATATTAAATTACTAACTGCGCTAGCATTGGGTACGTGAGACATATACTCACGCTCTTCAATAGTAGTAGGAGGCATAGTAGGTTTTAACTTGAAATGAGAAGTTAGTGATGTACTTACAGATTTTGTCGCTATTGATATTAAACTTCTGTAGCCTTTTTCAAACACCCCTTTTGTGTCAAGCAAATCTTGTCACTTTTTCAGTCTCTCTCAATCTCCATGCATAGCACCTTTTCGGTTCACCAAGATCTTTCATCTCTCTTTCTTTAATTTATCAATCGCGGATCTACTTCTAGAAGTAATGAGCATTTTATCTACATACAACAGTAGATAAACATCCTCTTCACTCGATAGCTTATTGTAATAAACACATGGGTCATAATGGCTTCATCTGTACCTCTTGCCTCTCATGAAGCTGTTGAAATGCTTATACCACTGCCTTGGTGATTGTTTTAGCCCATAAAGTGATTTTTTTCAACTTGTACACCATATTCTCTTTTTCTACAGTCTTGAACCTCGTAAGCTGAGTCATATAGATCTCCTCATCAAGATCACCATAGAGAAAAGCGATCTTTACATCAAACTGATCAAGCTTCAACTCGTACTTTGCTACCAATGCCAAAAATATCTGAATCAATGAGTGCTTTACAACAGCTGAGAATCCTTGTTGTAGTCACTGCCTTCTTTCTGTGTGTAGCCTTAAGCTACCAATTTAGCCTTGTAGCATATAGTATCACCATCTAGAGATCCTTATTTCTTTACGAACACCAACTTGCAACCACTAGCTTTCTTTCCTTTGGGCAATTGTGTCAACATCCAGGTGTCGTTCTTATGAAGAGAGTTCATCTCTTCCATCAAGGCATTCTTCCAGATCTTAGACTTTATACTGATTTTAGTTCTTTATATGTAGATGGAATTGCCTCCTCAACAACTAAAAGAGCATAGGCCACAATCATGTTTGTTGTGAGTCAACTGGGTTTACATGAATTTCTTTGAGTTCTTCCAACTATAATAGAATCTTCGACATCACCCATAACTGGTCATTGATCCTCATCGATTTCAACATCCTCATTGGCTACATAATCACTACCATGTATCACCTCAGGTGTGATCTCAAATGATACTGTTCTATCTGAATATGGTGAAGTAGCATCACTCTCCACCCGCTGAGATATCCTGCTGGTCTTCTCACTCTCCACCTGCTGAAAGTCTGTAGGCTTCACCATTGAAGCCTCATCAAACTTGTCATCCTTGCTCAAGATGATCTTCTTCTCCTTTAGATTCCAAATTTTGTATCCTTTCACACCTTTCTTGAAACTAATGAACATACTTTTTCTCGCTCTCGGACCCAACTTATCTTCCTTGACATGGTAATAGGCTGGACAATCAAAAATCCGAATTGAGTCATAATCTTGAACAACTTTCTCCGACCAAATTTTCAAAGGAGTTTTACTTCATATCGCAGATGAAGGCAACCTGTTAATGAGATGGTAAGCATATGCCAATGCCTCAGCCCAAAAGATTTCAATAATCCAGCACTAGATAACATGCAAAGAACCTTCTTCAGCAAGCTCCTGTTCATCCTTTCGGCTACCCATTTTATTGCTGTGTTTCCCTTGAAGTGCCTTTATATTCCCTCGTCGCGACATAGTTGTAGGAAAAGATCGCTAGTGTACTCTCTACTATTGTCTGAACGGAGTACCTTTATCTTCCTTCTAATATATTCTCCACATTCCTTTTCCACTCTATAAACAACTGTAAGACTTCTCCTTTGTATTTCATGGTATATACCCAACATTGTCTAGAGTAATCATCAATAAAAAGACAAAGTAGTGGCTACCGCCAATGGATGATGTCTTGGTAGGTCCCCAAATATCTGTGTGAACATAGTCAAGAATCCCTCAGTGCAATAAATCGTGGTGTTGAATTTCACCTTGGTATTCTTTCAGATGATGCAATGCTCACAAAATTCTAATTTGCAGGTTTTGGCACCTTGCAACAAACTTTACTTTGCTAGACTTTGCGTAACTCTCGATTCTAGTCACTTGTATTTTTCATTGGTGGTCGGTATGGTATAAATACCTGTATTGGCCATTCTAGTGGCCTAAACTGAGTCTACTTTAATTCTAATATTTCCAATATTTAAGATTTTTCTAGGTTTTTTTGGAATTTTTCTAAATTAGTTGAAGATTCGCGAAATCCCGAGACCCATCAGTGTTGTTATACGACTCCATAATTTTTAATTTACAATTGGGGATGAATTTTGCGAAATTGTCAATGATGCTTAGAATAATATTTGCTATTTTTAAAAATTTTTAGGAATTTTTTGAATTAAATAGCAATTAAACCGAATTAAGAAAAGAAAAAAATAAAAATAAAAATAAAAATGAAAACAAAAAATTTGAAAATTAATTGCGACTGCGGGGGCTTGAAACCAGGTCGGCATGAAAGAGTGAAGTAAGTTAACCATAGTGCCACATTAGCATGTAGTATTAAAGCCCATGCCCCATTATTTACGCCTCAGTTTAATACTCTTCCACTATCTCCAACTTTCTCCACTCTCTCCAACTTCTCCCCCTCTTTCTCCCCCTAATTTCTACTCACCACAACCTGAACCATTACCCTCTCCATGTACCAATCACTCCCAGAGGTACTTGGGGATGGGTGGTGCCTATATAAGAGGCAATTCTACCATCTCCAACCAAATTGCCAAAATTCAAGTCCCACTCTTTTTCTCTTCTCTCTCACTTTCTCTCCCAAACTTAGCAAGACTCTGAGGTGCTGGATGTGAGGAAGAAAATTTCAGACTAAAGGGAAGCGTTATGAGTAAGAATTTTTGTATTTTTGTATATTTTAGTTCTCTTTGGCATTTCATCGAACACTAGCATACACTAGATAACACTACTAATTTCACCATGGAATGCTTATTCTAAAATACTAATAAAACAATATAGGGACACCCCAGACATGTCTCCTAATTGTGATCATTTTTAATTGATTTTAGAAATTTGTTTACAATCAAAACAAAAAAGAAAAAAAACCTGTCTGAACTCGGCCAGGCTCTGGTCGAGCTAGAGCCAAGCCAGGCCGGCCAGGACCTGGTCGAACCAGAGTAGGCCAGGCCAGGCTAGACCCAACCTGACTGGGTTGGCACAGAGCCAATCTGGGTCTGTGCACAGCACAGGCCCTAATCTGACCCATTTTAGAAGGAAAAAAAGAGAGAGAAAAGAAATTAGATTAAAAATATATAAATGCGTGCGCGCGTGCACACACATATAGAAAAAAATTACTGTAGCATTTAGATCCAACCTTGTAGCAGACTAGACCTATACCAAACACTGTAGCAGACCCGTTACTGTAGCAAACAGACCCATTAAGCTTTTTATTGATTTTAGGCTTATTTTAATTCAGAAAAATAAAAAATAAACTAAAAAATTCTAGAAAATTCATAGAAAATCACAAACTGAATTTGGGACTCTATAAAATTATTTTGGGTGTAATATTATTTAAAATAATTTAAAGTAAAATATTCTTTATAATCATTATTTAATGTTTGTCTATTTTAATTACTCAATAAATTACTAAATGTCACTTAAAATTGTAAAATGTATAATCTAGTAATATGTAAATATTATACAATAATTATTAGTTTGTGCATGTATTTTATTGTGAAATTATAATTTAGATTGTTGCTAATTTCAGAAAAATTGAATTATTTGAAAATGTTAACCAACCAAATCTATAATTTAATAAATTCTCAACATTACATTCTCATCTAACTTATCACTGAATAAAGAAATGTCAAGTCTGCTAATTAACTCACACAATATTTAGACCGCGAATCTTAGTGCTGGTTACCGTTAAGGTAGGTTCCAACGACATCTGGCAAGTGTACACTTACTCTCCTCTTTGTTCTCCTATTTGATTATAACTTCCTTTTAGATCTCAATTTCCATACCCTTCCTTGATCATTTGTATTGTAAGACATGCATGCATTTTAGATAGGATATCTGTTACATAAATGAAAATGACCATTGAAGTATAATTATAAATCAGTAAATATTAAACAAGTAAGCTGATGTCACCCTATCTCATGATTACTATTTTATGATTATGTTTACACCATAATACACTGACATTACTTACAGTACTATGCATTTGTCACTTGATATTGCCATTGTTTATATTTTTCCGTAATCTTGATACACATTATAATCATTATATGACAGACATTCTTGATACCGATTCCAGATCATGTTATCCTGAGTCACACATTGTATTCACTTGCATTGATTAATAAAATCGATCAAGCCGGGGTTACTGGAAAAGACTGGTAGTAGGGGATTAGGGAGGTATACTTGGAAGGACGACTCCTCCGAGGGCCTTACCACACAGATCTTGTGTTCTTGTGATTTATGCGCGCACCTATTATTACATGTTAAATGATACCTGAGTACAATGAACTATTTTTTCATGCTATCAGGATCCACTAACGCATCATTTGTTTGATATGCAGTTGTCCTGTGGGATGGAGCACAGGATGGTTGCATTAGCTAGGGTAATAAACCTGTCAGTCTTAGGATCATTATTTGTGACATGGATGATCTTGATTACATGATGTTTCTGGACCTATCATGTTATTTTAACTTGTGATCTTGTGTTCTTGTGATCTTGTGATTATGTTATACGATATTACTCATCCAAGGTGCCTTAAGTTCATTATATTCATGTCATAGCATACACACACGACCTTTTTTCACATGATCTATTGTTCTATTATTCTCGCTGGTATTTTATCTGTCAGTTTATATTACTGTTAGATTTATTATTCCTTCATTCCAGTACTCTACTTGTATTGCCCTTTTACTTTCACATATCCATTTTTTGTTTTTTCTCTTTTCATGTGTGCACTTACTGGCCCGCTTCTGATGGACCCTGATTTTTCAGTATCAGAGTTTGAGGAACCAATGAGCCACTGTTCGAAGGAACCCAGGGAGATTACCAAGCGTGAATTCGAAGTTCCTTTTTCTTATGTATTTTGGTATTTTGTCTTGTTATAATGACCTGATGCTAAAATTGTATCTTTGTTTTTTTTGTTTTTGTTATTTTCCTGGTCTTGTATCCAGACAATTCCTATTGCATAGATGTATGCCTTGTATGTGAAAATGAAATATCTGGTTGTTTTGTGTATATGTGTGCAAGAATTTGGCTACTTTACTACATTGTAAGGTATTTACAATAGAGATTTCTCTCTTTGTGAGTATCTGCTGGCCATCATTACGTACCCATATTCTGTATTTTAGAAAGCTGGGCGTGACATGGTTTTGTTTGTATTAGAGTCGGTTAATATTCTGCACCACATAAAGGCAATCCGATTCACATATAAGAAAAAGCATCTACAAATGTCTGGATACACATCCTTAGTCTTTTTTTTTTTGGCCTAAATTCGTATCATAGATTCCCTTCTAAACTATTCCCTATCCATTTCAGACACTCATGGCTCGAAATAGAAATATTTCCTCTTCCTCCCGAGTTGACCAGCCCCAGAAACACGAAGATCCTCCAAGCT
Organism: Agave tequilana; assembly: GCA_038442645.1. Taxonomy (NCBI): domain Eukaryota; kingdom Viridiplantae; phylum Streptophyta; class Magnoliopsida; order Asparagales; family Asparagaceae; genus Agave; species Agave tequilana. The sequence continues at coordinate 22,660 of JAVJIF010013845.1, forward strand.
CTGAAGCGCATGCTGGAACTGCAATAGGACTAGATTAGTCTGCTTCAGATGGAGTGGCAAGGTCCCAGGAGACTGCTGAGCATGCCCTGATGGGGTTAAGCTTAGACCACCCACCGACTAAAGTAGGGAAAGTCTCCAATTTTTGAATGTTGCACCAAGCAACTTCTCAAGAAATAAGACACCACTGGAGGTAGAATAATGGCTGATTAAGAAGGAACAACTATTGAATGCCGCAAAAATTTCTAAGGAAGACCAGGTTGATGTAATGAGCATCCAACTTACTGATATTGCCCATATCTGGTGGACCGCTGAGGTAGAAAGGCTGACTCCACCCATCAGCTGGAAGACATTCAGTAATAGCTTCTTGACAAAGTTCTTTCCGATAACTTTCAAAGCAGAGATGGAGCGGCAGTTCATTAACTTGAACCAAAGAGGTCATACTGTGGATCAGTATGCCACAAAATTTATCAGACTCAGTCGCTTTGTGCTATACATGGTGGCACAAGGAGACCGTGCTAGAAGGTTCCTTCAGGGGCTGGACATCAATGTTCAGAGCCATATTACTGTGCTCCCACTCAACACCTATGCTAAAGTCCTAGAGACAACAAGGACTCAAGAGCAGATCTTACAACAAAGGAGGTGATTACAAGGGCTCCCCCAAAAATTTCCAACGAACCATATTCCTGGTAGACCTGATATTAGTGTTTTCCATTGATTTTGCAAAGGAGAAAACTTACAAAAAAGGGTCGAGGAGCTAAATTACAAGTATTCTAAAAAGATTACAAGTAGATCTCCTCTGAGATTCTGGAGAAGTGTGCCGATAGGAGTCTGGTCAGCGCGCGACCACTTCGTCCTTTGACGATGCGATCGATGGGATTCTCTTCTCGCTTGGTTCGGGGAATCGGAGAACAGAAGTTGGTAGAAACCCTCTTGTTACTTCTCAAACTGCCTCCACTTGGGGAATTCCTTCTCGCCTGGTTCCGAAAATTCCTTGAGAGGAAGGAAGGTATTAGGGTATCAGCAATCTGATTAGAGAAGCAGTTCTCTGAATTCTCTGAATTCTTGGAAGCAAGAGAATAGATCTCTGTTTAGCCGTCTCTCTCTGTGCGTTGCCTCTCTCCTTTTTTGCGTGTGTCTTTTCATATGCCTCTGGTGGGCTATTTATAGCGAGAGCAGGAGTATAATTGTCCCTTGAAAATCTGAAAATAGATTGAATCAATCTATTTAAATCTGAAAAGTAGCCTTGCTACGAGGCTAGAATCAGCTTCTACGAAGCTAGGAATAGCAGGTAGCGTCGATCTCCTGATCTGTTTTGATTCTTTCCAAATAATTGAAAGATCTCCCTTGATCTTCTTACTTATTTTAGGAGAGTCAAGAGATTATGGTAAACAACTGCCAAATTTGATCTCAGCTTTGATCTGATTAGATTTGATCTTGAATAGATTTGATATCATCTGGAGATTTAATTTGTCAAAGGTGACCATAAAAGACCCGCAGCGGAGCTGCCACATCGAGCTCGCAGTGGAGCTGGAAGGAGCATCTGGCGAAGTCAGAAGAAAGCTCTTCAGCAGAGCTGGATAAACATCTGTGGCGAAGTTACCATCCTTCTGCGCGATTGCGTATGACTTTGAGCGAAGCTAACTCTCTGCGGAGTTAACTGAGCGCTTTAGGCGAAGCTATAAGTTAGCTCCCTAATGGAGCTTTGAACGGCTTCAAGGCGAAGTTGGAAAATCTTAGCCTCTCAGGCGAGGCTATCCCTTTGGGCTCATGTGATGCTAAGTGTTGAGCTAACCTAGCATCTTAGACCTGCTTAGGTCTCTTCAAAGACAATCTGGGCTTACTGTGTGCTTCACTGGATCAGTAGAGTCCAAGTCGCTGATTTGTCCCTCGGAGATGGGTATAGAACTGGTCGTCAGCTTGTCTGTCACTTGTCTTTTGTAAATGTCAACAAGTTTAGACATTGTTCAGGCCAGTCAGGAATCTTGTCTTTTTTTAGAGTGTCAACAAGACCCCCTTCAAAGTTTTCGAAAGTCTATAATGGAATGGTTCAGGCTTCAAAATACTTTGAATTGCTTTGATTGATGGTATGTGACGTACGAACGTCGCCATGGTGGTTGAGTTCAGCTTTGCTTTCGATCCTGCTTCCGGATTAGAATAAGTTCGCTGAGGAATCGTGTAGATTCACGACTCTGAGTAGCTTCACATCTGGATAGCTCCACGTTCGAGCCTCTCGGAGTAGATTCGCTTCAAATTGGTCTTGGAACGTCGTTCCTTTCCCAAGGCCAACTGCCTTTTGGCTAGTTTCGAGAAGGATTGCTCCTTTTTCGAGGTTAGAATGACCTCTCTTGCATTAACGAGAGAGATCATTGCTTCCTCGTGCAATTCCGAGGGAGACTGTTCCCTTTCTCAAGGCTCAATAAATGCCTTAAATTTGCTCGCGCTTCTAAGCTTGGCGGTGCGAATAGGCCATGAGGCCTATAAATAGGACACTTGAAGTCCTCTGCAGAGAAGCAGTCTGTTGATGACTTCTCTTGGTTGTCTAGAGAAAGATACTCAGATCTCTAAACTGGTGAGCTTTGGTCATTCAGAGACTTTTACCAACTTTAGAGAGCTTACTTCCCTTAATTTAGCTTTACCAGCTACTTCAGGGAGTGATTTCTCTTGTTCTTCATTTTGTATCTGACTGATTTGCAGAGAAGGGCTTCAGCCCTATTTCCCAGCTTCCCGGCGAAGCTATCCTTTTCACTTGATCAAAGAAAGATCATTGCATGCTTGCCTGCTAAGTTCGCCACATAGGTAAGAATTGGGACTTAGTCTCTTCAAGGTTGAGCCAGTCTTGCCATATAGGTGGGGTCAAGACTGCGTCCCTCTAGATAAGTCTGGCTTAGCCATATAGGTGAGGCTAGGACTTGGCTTATGCTGAGCTAGCCCATCATCACTGTGCAAGCGAGGCTATCTTTTGCTTCTTTAACTGAAATCGATCCTTAAAATGCAATTGGATCGAATATAAATTGCTTTGTTCAAAGAACTTAACTTAGCGTATCATTCTTGCATTTTCCTTTGATTTACTGCTAACCTATTTCCAGTTTGTATTGCAGTGAACTGTGCCCGCTAGTCTTTCGATTTGATGAAAGAGACCAGAGACTTGCCTCTTGATCTTCTGATTGAAATTTAATCCTAAGCAGGAGGAACAAACTAGGACAGCTGATGGGTGCTCCCAGAAGAGATTGGCAGTCGCTTATCCGAGATGATCCACTTCGAGAAGGGGCTGATAGTCGCTTATCCGAGATGATCCACTTCGGAAAAGCGGACGTCACCTGTAAGGTCTCGGATCCTTCTTTTGCCAATTTTCATCAAAGAAGATCCAGCTTTCCGGTGGCAATCGATCCTTTGCCAATTTTCATCAAAGACGATCCAGCTCCTTGATGGCAAAATCTGCCATTATGCGAAGGATTACGACCTTGTGCAGGAGGAAGGCCATTCGTATCCAGTTGATTTAGCTTATCACCTTGGAAGTAGATAGGACAACTTGTGTGCCTTTGGAGTAAATGATTCTGTTGCATGAAAGACAACCTTGATGTAGTAGTATCAATGTATCTTCCCTTTTGAATCAATAAAATTTATTTTTCGCTTATCTGCTTTGTTTTTTCTCCTTTTTGATTCGAGAACACTTGAAGTGGACCGACTCAGGCAAGTCTTTTCCTTAAGAGGAATTAGAAGCTCTCAACGGAGTTAAACTTCCGGCGAAGTTGGAGACATATTTCCAAATAAGTCAGGAGCCAGTTTCTGGCGAAGCTAGCACAGAATTTCCGCGAAGCTAGAGATGTACTTTTAGCGGAGCTAAGGCACGTTTCTCAGTGAAGTTATTCAAGCGTCACGCTAAGTCAACACTGGACTCACGACGGAGTTAACTCTTAGTGGGGCTGAAGTAACGCTTCTTGGGAAGGCGCTTTAGGCGCCGTTTCAAATTAATTTGAAACGACTGCCTGCGCTTCTTTCGAGGATGCGACATTTAGGCAATCATCAGCCTATAAAAGCCTGATCGGGCTGAAAGAGAAGGCACCACTTCTCTTTGAATTTTCAGAGCACTCTTGACTGTTTTCTTCTTCTTCCTCCTTCGTTTGAAATTTCAAGAACTTCTTCAGTTCTCCAATGGCTCCCAAAAGACGAGCAGGAAAAGAGGTAGCAACCTCTACGACGGAGGGACCCTCTCCTCCTCTGGTCATCGAACAACCTATCGCCGGTAGGGATCTTTCCCGTTTGATCAGAGATTTTCATCTCTCTTTTAAAGCTAATTTCTGGCTATCTTCCGATGAATCCAGAGCGATCAATCATGATCTGGTGATCTTAGGAAGTTCAATTCCCTGAATTTCCCTTGATTTCTTGATTGGGAATTTTAAGAACTGAAGGGTTTCTTCTCCAAGCTTCTATGTGAAGCTATCCCTTAGGCGGTTCATGTTCGGAATGGAGGAGTGCACTAAATTCAGAGAGAGAGGGTTTAGAAACAACCTTCGACTTTCGTGAATGATGCTCAAAAACTCCAAGAATGTATCTTCAATTTGCTTTACTCCTTCCGAATCACCGTAGTAGTTGAACTATTACGGGTCGATCCTCAGGAAGAGCTCGCGATGGAAGCTTTACGGTTAAGTTGTGAAGAAAGAAAACGAGAGTTCTTCTATGTTCAAAAGAAACAAAATGACATGGAAAAGTAGCGGGAAAATTCGTCGTGGATTTGTTGCATGGAAAGAAAACCGATGGAAAAGAAAGTGAAAAGAACTTGGAAAATTTGACTTGTTGGAAAGAAAACTCACGAAGGAAAGCTTTTGAAAAACTTTTAGATGGAAGAAACCATGACTAGCTAACCCTTCTAATTTACTAACTTACTAATCTCATAGGGTGATGCGTCCTCGTGTTGATTCATTGGCAAAAGGTTTGTCTTGCTTGTTTGGTCAAATACTATCCCACTTGGAAGATGAGTGATCTTCTCGGTCTTGACTTGTAGCCTCATTGATTCATCGGCTCCCGAGATAGATTTTCAATGGTGGAATCGAGGAGTGTCACTCAAGGTAATGCTAAGGAAGAAGATACAAGATTCATTAGTAATTCAAAGCCATACTCGAACTAGCATTGAAGTAAGAAAATTGTTCTACAAACCAATAGCAAAGTTAGGTGCTCCATCTCCATGTTCCATCAAGGCACTTGTTCTAAAGACAAGGCTCTAAATGAGGCTCACATGAATCATATGGAATTACAACAAGCATTTGCCAAGAATTAAAGTGACTCATCTTCATTGGGGAATAATAGAGACATGAAATTGCAAGATCATAATAAAGCAATCACCCAAGAGTTAGAAGTTAGTAAAGTTAGTGGTTAGCTAGTCATGTTAGAGAGAATTAGCTAGACATTGCAATGAAAAGAAAACAACAATTCATGAAGAAGAAAATGCAATGGAAAGTAAATCTTGAAGAAAGTAAAGAACAAGAAAGTAAAGCACTAGAATTAGCAAAGATGAGAAGATAGATGGATAAATCCTTGTATTCAAGTTGTCACTCCTTCAATTACAAGCTTTCACACTCTCTCTTTCTCTCTTTTGCAGAATTCTAGAAGGAAGAAGAAGATTAAAAGAGTACTAAAAGAAAGTAGAGAAAATCCCTACAATTCTCTCAAAAATATAAGCTCTTCTCTTCTATCTCTCCTCTCCTTTTCGCAGAGGCCCTAGGGGTCTATTTATAGGCTCCAGAGGATGATGCTCTCAAATCTCGACCGTGGGATCAAATCGCTAGCTCAACGGCCAGATTCCTGCCGTGGTTCCGCGGCCAGAGCCGCGTTTTCGCGGCAGAATCTTGGCCGTTGCGCCAACGATTTCTGTTGCCGTTCTATTACAGTTTGTTAGCCACGCTGGATCTTCTAGAAGGCTGGGGATATGCGTGGATGACTCCAGATCTGGGCTTGACTTTGGGCTTTTCCTTTTGGCTTTTAATTAATCCCATTAATTTCTTGATAATTCCATTGATTATGAGCCTTCCTCTCCATTAATGGTGGACCTGCAAATTTAGAGAGAAAAGGAATAAAAAGCTTATTTTTATTTACATAAAGCATGATATGAAAGTGAAAAATGATGCTAAAATGAATAACAATCACACCCCATACCTAGCTTTTGCTCGTCCTCGAGCAATAAGAAAAAGAGAAAAATCCTAGCTAAATTATTGAACCACTTTCGTAGGTGACTCGATTGCACTGAGCACGTGCAACAAGCCGTTAAACCTCTAGGTTACCCTAGAGGAGGAGTGTTGTCTCCTGAGGGTTTTCAGCGGATTGCACCCACAAAATCCAAAAAGAGATAAGACAAATATTAGTGAAAAATTTTTGATCCATATTTTTCAAGAACTTTACTTGATTTATAGGTCTCGGGTTACCCTAGACTCGCCATTCTTTTTATAAGTGTCTATTTAGAGTTTTGTCTTCAACTTAGGTTAAGTTTCTAAGGAATAGAGCGAAGACCGGATTTTGCATCAAATCTAGTGTATATACATCTATAAATATGAGGGATTTTTCTTAGACTAAGTTCATTTATTTACTAATATATACAATATTTTATTTATTTATTTATTTATTTACACCTCCTTAGCTTCCTTAGGCTTTCTAATTTACCCATGTAACGAGCCTCTTACCGATGACTCCCAAACCAGTCGGTCTTAGGGCACCAGATGAAGATACATCCCTAAGGTTCAAGGACTCGAGTAAACTAGGCCCCGAATACTAAGAACTTAACCACCTTTAGGTGTGACTGGCCATGCTTCTTAAGGCACAGCTAACCAGCTTAATTAGTGGCTAAGTAATTATTTTATTTATACTTATTATTTTTTTCTTTTTCTTTTCTTTTTTTATTTTTTATTATATATATGTGTAAATAGAATCACTAAGTCTTTGATTAATCCCTCAATATGTTTAATGTATATATGCTAAAGAAAGAATTAAAATCTAGCTATCTTTCTTATCCTTTTTCACTTAACCTAAAAATCCAACAAAACTCCTCTTTTCAACTATATTAAGAAATCTTAGTTAAGAGTTTCCTTAATCCCGAAAATCAAGTTTGATTCTTTAAAAATGGATCAAAATTTTCTTTTCCTTCTTTTATATATATATATATATATTTATGGTTTTCTAAAAAGAAAATGTAAAATCTAAAAAGAAAGACAAAATCTAAAAAGAAATAAAAATCCTAAAAGAAAATAAAAACCCTAAAAATAAAAAATCCTAAAAAGAAAATAAAAATCCTAAGTTAGTATCTACCCCCCATACCTATCTCATGCATTGTCCTCAATGTATGCAAGATAAAATATGCATGAAATAGATAAAGGAACAGAATTACCCCCGTCGTCGTTTTGGACCAGCGGTGGTACTGAGTCCAGCCGACTGTGATTTATAGGAGGCTGAAAAGGTTAAAGTCCCAAATTACCCTAGGGTGGGTTGGATATTTACAACCCTAGGGTTATTTGAAAAGGGAGTCATGAGGAGGTGGAACTCTTGGTGCTATTTAGCACCAAAGTCCAATTTTTTTGAAATTATTATTTTTTTATTTTATTTATTTATTTATTTATTTTTGTTTTTTGTTTTTTTTTGTTTTTTTTGTTTTTATTTATATTTACAAAAAGGGGCTTCCAAAATACTTTACAGGGAAAATGTACAAAATGAAGTATCTCCACCACCGAGGACTTCTTTCGGTCGTATTCCTCTAGCCCGTTTCCCATCATTCCAATGGGTCCGTTTAATAGGGCACAGTTGGGATGCCAATTGTATTATCATTGGAACCTTCAGCATCCCCAGTTTCATCTTTTTTAGTTGTTTCTTCCTCATATCACTACAATCCTCATTCAAAAACTTGTCATCACCACTCTTCCCATTTGACACTTCTTCATTGTGAATGCCGAGGAATTCTAACTCATCTCTATATATCTCCTCAAAGCTGAGGTCAACACTTTCCCCTAGAGATGTGCAATTAATCAAAACATCCCTAGTTGGTTCATCCAGACACATGAGTTCTTCTTTGAAGAGGTCTTCAAAAGTATGTCAATCGGAGGTTCTTGAATTATATCCTCATGGGATAAATTCTTGGTTGGCTCTTTGAAAGTGAAGATATCCAAATCAATTTTCTCCTTTTGAAAGGGTACTCTAACATTAGGATCTTCCACATCAAGATGATTGCATTTATTTTGAAATAATTCATTAAGAAACAACAATTCATCTTCTGAATCTTCACTCTCTTCCTCACAATTGTTTCCAACAATGTTTACCTCAAATGTGTGATCTTTTATCTTACGAGGTTGTTTGTCTATGTTGAAGACATTCACTTCTCGAGTCATGTCGCCAAAAGTTAACCTCATGGATCCATTCCTGCAATTGATGATGGCATTTGCTATAGCAAGGAATGGTCGTCCCAGGATAACAGGAGTTTGAGCCCTATGATTGGAGTTAGACACAGGTTGTGTCTCAAGAACTATGAAATCAATAGGGTAAATAAACTCCCCAGCTCTGACAAGGACATCGTTAATCTCCCCTTTGGGAATCTTCACAGAGCGATCTGCTAGTTGTATCGTAACTTTGGTCGGACGGAGGTCGCCTAACCCTAGTTGTTGATACACGGAAAAGGGAAGGAGATTGATACTGGCTCCCAAATCAAGTAATGCCTTATTGATAGTAGTCTGTCCTATGATACAAGAGATGGTTGGGCTCCCTGGGTCCTTGTATTTTACAGGAATTGGCCCAGTGAACAAATCGCTAATGTTCGAAGCTAGGAAGACTTTCTTAGGGATTGGTTTTCCTCTTCTTGGTGCACATTTCCTTTAAAAATTTGGCATATGAAGGGACTTATTGTATTGCATCAAGAAGAGGTACATTGATTTGGACCTTAGTGAACATTTCTCTGATCTTCTCCATATGAGCATTCATCTTTGGTTAACTAGCCTATTTGGAAATGGTACAACAGGCTTGTATGGTTGCTCATCTACCTTTTCTTTCTCTTTGGCTTTGGAAGTTGATGGTTCAGAACTGGAAGACGGATTTTCTGGAGTTGGTTGTATTGGAACAGGAGGTGTTGGTTTTGGCACTAATTTGGTTGATTGATTGGAAACCTTATTATCTACCCGCTTCCCGGATCTCAGAATATGAATAGTGTTGCATTGACTGGGGCCCATGTCTTCAACTTCATTCAGAGGGAAGTGATTTTTTGGATTGGGCACTGGCTGGCTTGGTAGCATTCCTTTTTGTCTTTCATTTAAAGAATTAGCCAATTACCCTATCTGGACCTGTAACTTGTTCATATCCTGATGCTGGTTGGTCATCATTGAAGCCTGGGTTTTTGATAGGGTTTCTATCATTTTTTCCAACTCTGATATTCTTTTGTCTGAATGACTCTGGGGTTGATGTTGCTGATATGTGGGTTGAAAATTGGTTTGGAAATGTGGTGGATTCTGATAGGATTGGAATTGTAGTGGATTCTGATATGAGTGAAAATTTGGTGGATTCTGATTGAAACTGGGTGGAGGAGACTGAGCAAGATATTGATGTGAAAATGGTTGTCTAGGTTGCTCAGGACCAGACTGACTCCAAGAAAAATTTGGATGGTTTCGCCATCCCGGATTGTACGTTTTGGAGTATGGATTGTGGTTTGGTCTGGTGTATGCAGCATTCGTGTTCTCCTGATACATTTGAGACTGGTAAACAGGACACTCCTCGAACAGATGGTTGAGATCATGGCAATAGGTACAACCCGGTTTGACCACAGGTGGTGGGTTGACCTGGTTCACAGCAGAATGTTCCCTTGATTCAAGCAGTTCTATCCTCTTCATCAATGGGTTATTTTAGCCTCAGCAGCTATGGAGGATTCTATTGAATGCATACCGGTTCTGAAAGTGGTGGGAGTGGTTTTTTCTGGACATGACTCCCACTGAATTGTTTTTTCGGCTAAGGCTTCAAAGAGATCCCACCCCTGATTCTCATCTTTCTTTAAAAAGTCCCCTTGGCACATGGTTTCAAGGAGTGTCTTTGTTTGGTAATCAAGTCCGTCATAGAGAATTTGGCACTGCCGCCACTTCTCTATGCCGTGATGAGGACATAGGGCTAGTAAGTCTTTGAAGCGTTCGAAATATTTCCAGAATGGTTCATTAGATTCCTGCTTGAATTGCATAATGTTCTTCTCATGAGGGCTGTTTCGTGAATGGGGTAAAACTTCTTAAGAAAGACTTTTACAAAATCATCCCATGAAGAAATCGAACTGACGGGAAGATTGTCAAGCCATTTCTTAGCTATATCTTTCAGCGCGAAGGGTATGAATCTTAATCGAACAGCGTCCTCAGTTAATTGGGAAATTCTCATCATTACACATACTTCTTCAAACTCACGAATGAAGAAATATGCATCCTCAGATTCTAGGCCATGAAATCGCGGGAGTGTTTTTATAAATTGTGGCTTCAGCTTAAAATTATTTCCATTGGTCACTGGGAGAAGAATGCATGATGGAAGTGAAGTGCGGATTGGGTAGAACTTATCTTGAAGTGAAGTGTTATTTGCCATGATTGGTGTGTCAGGTGGTGGTGTTTGTGCAAGTGTAGAAATTCTCACAAGTCTAGCAGATTCTGGATCCCGGTACCACTCTTGCATACACAATCAACGTTCACCGATCACACAAGCGAAAGAAAGTGAAAATAACAAACAAGAAAAGAAAAATCAATCACAAGCTATCTAGGATACCTGGACCTAGACGACTCCTAACTGTTCGATGAACCAAAGAAGGTTATTGCTTGAGTCAGACCACAGGTAATCAGCCAGGTAGGGGCAAAATACGGTGGGAGGTATCCGTGCGTAAGCAACGGGCCTTAATTACGCCAAACCACGGTATCTTCGAGGTGTAACCTCTTAATCCCCAACCTTAGACACTAATTTGACTGGAGTATGAATCAAAATCAATTTTCAACTTCAGCCGATCTCCTACTGAGTCCGGATGTCCTTAGGGCCAACGTCTATCAGATTTTATTAAAAAGCTTGGGATTGTGAGTGCTTGGATGATGATTTTTGGGCCAAGGAAAGGGTGATGAAATCCCCCACCTTATCTTGTTTATTGGGTGGTGCCCTTAAGATCAATTTTGTGCAAGTGTACAATATATGTAAACAAGGTTCACTCAAAGCGATGTAAATCAACCAAGAAGTAAGTCCTATTCTAAATGCAATGCGCACGTACCTTGCTCCAGCACTCTTCAATAGTAAAGTATGAAAAGACACGTGCCTAAAAATACAAACGTCTAATTAATTTTGAAACTTTACAACAAATGTTTTACTGTTGATTTTATTAGCAGGATCCTGGTGAAAGCATACAAGAAATAAGATTTGCAGCAGCTGTATTTTTGCAGAGCAAGCAACCCTGCACAAAATCAGTTAGTAGTCAACTCCTCTTTGCCGCGGATCCGCGGCTTTGGTCGAGAAAACGCGGCAAATCAGAGGGTACTTGGTCTCTGCTTTCGAAAGCAGAGGCCCAAGACCACTTATATGTTACTGCAGTGCTTTGTTTCCTGTTTCTTCAACCTGTAACCTGCAACAGAGAAGAAAATTTGTTTAGTTCTTAACTCAACTGAAAACCGTTGCTCTCCCCGGCAACGGCGCCAAAAATTCTGTTCGGAATGGAGGAGTGCACTAAATTCAGAGAGAGAGGGTTTAGAAACAACCTTCGACGCTCGTGAATGATGCTCAAAAACTCCAAGAATGTATCTTCAATTTTGCTTTACTCCTTCCGAATCACGTTGTAGTATGAACTATTACGGGTCGATCCTCAGGGAGAGCTCGCGATGGAAGCTTTACGGTTAAGTTGTGAAGAAAGAAAACAAGAGTTCTTCTATGTTCAAAAGAAACAAAATGACATGGAAAAGTAGCGGGAAAATTCGTCGTGGATTTGTTGCATGGAAAGAAAACCGATGGAAAAGAAAGTGAAAAGAACTTAAAAAATTTGACTTGTTGGAAAGAAAACTCGCGAAGGAAAACTTTTGAAAAACTTTTAGATGGAAGAAACTATGACTAGCTAACCCTTCTAATTTACTAACTTACTAATCTCATAGGGTGATGCGTGCCTCGTGTTGATTCATCGGCAAAAGGTTTGTCTTGCTTGTTTGGTCAAATACTATCCCACTTGGAAGATGAGTGATCTTCTCGGTCTTGACTTGTAGCCTCATTGATTCATCGGCTCCCGAGATAGATTTTCAATGGTGGAATTGAGGAGTGTCACTCAAGGTAATGCTAAGGAAGAAGATACAAGATTCATTAGTAATTCAAAGCCATACTCGAGCTAGCATTGAAGTAAGAAAATTGTTCTACAAACTAATAGCAAAGTTAGGTGCTCCATCTCCATGTTCCATCAAGGCACTTGTTCTAAAGACAAGGCTCTAAATAAGGCTCACAAGAATCATATGGAATTACAACAAGCATTTGCCAAGAATTAAAGTGACTCATCTTCATTGGGGAATAATAGAGACATGAAATTGCAAGATCATAATAAAGCAATCACCCAAGAGTTAGAAGTTAGTAAAGTTAGTGGTTAGCTAGTCATGTTAGAGAGAATTAGCTAGACATTGCAATGAAAAGAAAATAACAATTCATGAAGAAGAAAATGCAATGGAAAGTAAAGCTTGAAGAAAGTAAAGAACAAGAAAGTAAAGCACTAGAATTAGCAAAGATGAGAAGATAGATGGATAAATCCTTGTATTCAAGTTGTCACTCCTTCAATTACAAGCTTTCACACTCTCTCTTTCTCTCTTTTGCAGAATTCTAGAAGGAAGAAGAAGATTACAAGAGCACTAAAAGAAACTAGAGAAAATCCCTACAATTCTCTCAAAAATACAAGCTCTTCTCTTCTATCTCTCCTCTCCTTTTCGCAGAGGCCCTAGGGGTTTATTTATAGGCTCCAGAGGATGAGGCTCTTAAATCTCGACCGTGGGATCAAATCGCTGGCTCAACGGCCAGATTCCTGCCGCGGTTCCGCGGCCAGAGCCGCGTTTCCGCGGCAGAATCTTGGCCGTTGCGCCAACGATTTCTGTTGCCGTTTTGTTACAGTTTGTTAGCCACGCTGGATCTTCTAGAAGGCTGGGGATATGCGTGGACGACTCCAGATCTGGGCTTGACTTTTGGGCTTTTCCTTTTGGCTTTTAATTAATCCCATTAATTTCTTGATAATTCCATTGATTATAGGCCTTCCTCTCCATTAATGGTGGACCTGCAAATTTAGAGAGAAAAGGAATAAAAAGCTTATTATTATTTACATAAAGCATGATATGGAAGTGAAAAATGATGCTAAAATGAATAACAATCAGTTCACATCCTATTGAATGATAGGGTGCGAAGCTAAGCTTTGGAGTGTAACTGAAAAGGACCTTAATGCCCTTAAAATAATTTTTAGGCAACAGTATCTTTCTGACGAAGTTAGCCCCTGGGGCTTTGCCACATTCTGTTGTTCGAGGTCAAGCTTCCAGAGCGAAGCTACTACTTAGATATTTTTCTGCATCCTGCCTTCATGTAGAGTGCAGAGTTAAACTGCAACTGCGAAGCTAAGCTTCTGGGCGAAGCTATTATTAGGCCAGCTTCGCTCGGAGAGCGAAGCTATGCCTTAAACAAAAATTACATTCTTGTTTTAGCTCTCATTTGGCTGATGAACTAATCATAGTTTCTCCTTATTTTTGCAGTGCACTATACTCCTAGTCCTCTGAACAGTCTCTTTGGCACAGCCAGGGGGCTAGATGGGAACGTCAGCTTGCAGTTTTAAGGGCAGGTTTCACTATTCAGCGAGCGAAGCGCTCCTTGATTGATGCTTGAACCTGCACACAAAATATGAAATTTCAGAACTTAAAAATAGAGATGTGCAAGTGCTCATTACTACCGCGATAGCAAGTGGCTATGCGGGTCGTGATCCATAAGGAGGGTTAGCGATAAAAGCGTTCAAAGTTTGTATTGAAATCCTTATGAAGAAAAACGAAGGTTCTTCTTTGTTTTAAGAAATGGAAATGAAAAACGAGTTGAGTTAAAGTTAAAAAAAAACGATAGATGGAGAAGGTGGAGAAAATCAGAAATTGACTATGTACAAATGAATTGAAAAAGAAGGAAAAAGATTTGGAAGATGTGGTGATCTATACTAAAGAAATAAAAGAAAAGAAAGAAGGTTAAAGAAATACTTACCTAGTTTGGTTGATGACTTACCTGGAACCCTTGCATATTCTACCTTACTTCAGAGGCGTCCAACGCATAAGTCATAGGATCGAGCTCAGTCCCCATTCGCATTATTTCATCAAGACGAACAAGAATGAAGTGATACGGATCTTGAGGAGGAGAACGTCACCATGAATTATCGTTGGCACTCACACAAACATCGTTATACTAATGCTTCTGGATTCACTTGCATGCTCATCAAAACCCACAGCGGTAAAGTAGAAAGAAGAAAAAGAAAACAAAAGTAAAGAGACGAACATAAAAAAAATATTACCTTTTATTGCTTGAAACGATGGAAGAAAGGAGGAGGGTACATCAGTGTCACTCTCAACATAAGCCTCTCTCTCTTACTTACATGAATCTCAATCTAACCTAAGCTTACATACAAATTAAAGTTACATAAAAAGAAAATAAAAACCTATACTACAAAATGAAAAATTAGACTAAATCCTATCTCTGCATGGTCGTCCCCTTTTCCGTGCAAATCCTGCCTTTTTATAGGCAAAAACCCAACCTACAGGAGAGGATAAAGATAGGGGAGCAAACGCTCCCCCTAACTCCATAACATAGTCGCAGAAACGCGACTTTGGCCGCATTTCTGCGGCCAAGGTGTGGCCAGGTGGCCATACCCTGTTGGTGGAGCTTCCTGGCTTCTCGTTCTGGCTTTATCTTCAGTTGGATTTGCAGTTTAAGTCCGAGATTTTGACGAAATGGCCTTTGATCTTTGCTTCAACCGATCGATTTTGGGAGGATTCTTCTCAACCGGTTTTCAACCTCTCTGATTTTGCCCTGATTCATTGAGTTCGAATTAATTCTGATTTAATTCAGAATTTGGTGGGCTTTTGGGCTCATTTCTCTTCACTCTCCTTTAGGAATGGGCCTGCAAATAAATTAAACATTTAATTAGGAGAAAGCAGATTTTATTCTATAATAAGTGGGAGAATATGATAATAAATGTGCAATATTAGTGACCAATCACACCCCATACCTATCTTTTGCTCGTCCTCGAGCAAAACAATTGAACTATACTAAGGATTATTAGACCACTTTCGCAGGTCACACGATTGCACTGAGCATGTGCAACAAGCCGTTAAACCTCTAGGTTTCCCCTAGAGGACAAGTTTTGTCTCGTGAGGATTTTCAGTGGATTACACCCACAAAATCCATAAAGAAAGAGAAACAAAGAGTTAGTATTTTCGAAAAGCATTTTGAAAGAGAAAAATATTTGAAATATAATTGTAAGATTTAAGTAATCTATAAGTTATAGGAAAATCGAAATTTTCAATCCTAAACTTACTCTCTATTAAAAAATTTGTTGTCAATCAAAGTAAGGAGTCAAATTGTACTTCTCATTTAGTCTATTACTTTACCCTAAGTCATATGCACCTTGTGACTGTGAAAATTTTGACTAAGGGTTCATTAACTCTAACTCTTATGCCTTATTTATATATATATATATATATATATATATATATATATATATATATATATATATATATATATTTGTGGTATTATGCCTTAGTTCTATTAGGCTTTCTAATCTGCCCATGTAACGAGCCTTTAATCGATGACTCCCAAACCAAAGGGTCTTAGGGCACCAGGTGAGAAAACACCCCAAGGACTTAAGGACTCGAGCAAACAAGGCCACAAAACTAAGGATTTTATTATTTGAACCCCTTTTAGGCGTGAATACTTATGCTTTATTAGGCAAAATACCCAGCTTAATCAGAGAATTTTCATATATATATTTTTCAAACTTATCTAATCATCTTTCGCATAAATACTAGGGCTTGCTTAGGCCAAAGCACCTAGCTAATCAATAATTAGATTCGTTCATCTTTCATAGATATTTTTTTTCTTTTTTTTCTTTTTTATATAAGGTATAAGAATCTTTGTTTTTGAACCCTAAGTGTGTAAGTGTATGAAGTGTGCATATTTCATTAAGGTAAAGATCAAGACTAAATTACTTTGACAAATTATCTTCCTAACCCTAAAAATCAAACAAATAATCTTATTTTGACCAAGTATAAGAAATCCTAATTTGGATTTTTCTATTCCTTAAAATTGACTTAATTTCTTACAAAAAATATGTCAAAATATTGTTTCTATTTTCAAAAAGCTTTTAAAAGTAAAGAAAATGTTAATTTTTATTTTTATTATTATTATTTTTAAATAAAAAGAAAAACCTAAGTTATGTTAGAACTCTCCCCCACGCCTATCTCATGCATTGTCCTCAATGTATGAATTAATGCATAGATGCATGAAAAAGAAGAAAGGGAAGGAAAATGTTACCTTAAGGTGGTGGTTCCGGTGGTGGTCTGATTGGTCTACGAAATGCGGCCCAATCGACTTTTCGTGGAGTTCGGAGGAACCCACCAGAAATCTCTCTAATATAACCCATTAGAATGATGTATCCATGAAGGATTTTTTTAAAAATTTAACCCCATCTAATTTCCAAATTCCATAATTAATTTCGGAGTCAAATTTGTTAACCGCCTTGTCCCAAAATGGAGTATGAAAAGATAGAATGATTGACTTAGACTCAGGACGTACAGGAACTAATACCGACTCAGGAAGGTGGCTTAATTCAAGTAAAGGTTCAGGAGTCGAGATTGGTTCAAGAAGCGGGTCCAAGTCAAGAAGTTGAAACTCAAGTCCACATTTATTTTCCAACAATGGAATGTGACTTAATATTGGTGATTCAAGTTCAAGAATGATTGGTGTGGGAATCAAAACTGACTCTAAAATATTACTCAAGTCCGGTAACAAAACAGGAGTTAATATTGATTCGGGAATTTGAACTGGATCACAGATTTGAGAATCTAGGTCACATTCTCATTGAGTTCAATATCATAAAAATGAGAACTTGCCAATTTATCAATAGGACTTTCAAAAGTGTAAAATTGGTCAAGTTCAATATTGATTCGGGTGATTCAATTATGATGAATTGGCATAGGATCCAATGTTGACTCGAGAAAAAGATTGAAATCAAGTGAAGACACCGGAGTCATAATTGAATCAGGAAGTAGAATTGAATCGCTAAGTTGAGGTTCAGGATCATATTCATTCTCAAGTTCCATTTCAGGAAAGGAATAACTTGCCAAACTGTCAATATCATTTTCAAAATTTGGAGTTTGCGCAAGTTCAAATGATTGTTCTGAAATGGAACCTTGATTTCCAAAACAACATGACTCTTCGGCTCTAACAGAATGGTTAGTGACATTAGAACTGGCCAAACGGTGGGAACGTAGAGATTGGACCATCATATCTATATCACGATTATGAGCGTTTTGAGCCTGAGTCATGGCTTCAAGCATCTTTTCATAGTTGATTGGTTCATCGTTTTGTTGAAAAGATGAAGTGTTGTCTTGGAATTGGTGGTGAAATTATGAGTCCATCAGATTTTGTGATTGTTGTTTGGACTCACGCATACTCATTTCCAAAATTGATGGTTTTCTATTTTGGACTGGTGGAACTGAGTATGAATCTTGAAAATATTGTGGACTTGGTGGATAAGGAGGACAAGTTGGTTGAAAATTTGATTCGGGGGAGGTGAATCCCCACTGACTCTGTGAAGAGTTAAAATTATTCTGGAAATTATGGTTATAAGATTGGGGATATGGGTTATATTGATTCGGATAAGACCAATCCGGCACACTAGGTTGGTTAAAGTTATGATATGCCGGGTTGGTAACATCCGAAGAAGAGGTCGGTGTGTAATATGGATTACTATTAAAATTAGAAAAATTTTATTATAAGCCATATCATACAATAGAATACAAACAAAGAAAATAAAAACAAACAAATAAGCAAATAAATAAAAAGAAAAAAATTCTAAACAAAGTTAGGGTAGACCTATGACCTAGACGACTCCTAACTGGTTAGACTGTCCACGGGAGGTATAATACAGACTTTGACCACAAGCTAATCAGCCAGGTCAGGGCAAGATTGGTGGGAGGTTATCCGTCAAAGACGTTCCTTCATTAAATAACCACCAACCTTCGGGCTTTCGGCCCTTAATCCCTTTCCTAGACACTGATTTGGCAGGAGTCAAATTCCAACACCTTTCTCCCTTAGGATAATCTCCTAATTGAGTCTGAGATGTCCCTAGGGCCAACGTCTACTCATTTTTAGTTAGGCACGGGTTAGTGAGTGCTTGGAATCTGATTTTTGGGCCAAGGAAGGGTGATTAAATCCCCACCTTATCTTGTTATGGGGTGGTGCCCTTAAGATCAGTTTGTGCAAGTGTACAAGATATGCAAACAAGATTCACACAAAGCGATGTAAATCAAATAAGAGATGAGTCCTATTCTAAATGCAATGCGAACGTACCTTGCTCCAGCACTCTTCAATAGTAAAGTAAATGAATTGAAAAGACACGTGCCTAAAATGCAAACGTCTAATCAATTTTTTAACTTTTTCAACAAATATTTTACTGTTGGTTTATTAGCAGGCTTCTGGTGATGGCATATAAGAAATAAAGTTTGCAGAAACTATACTTTTGCAAAGCAAGCAGCCCTACAAAAAAGCCAGTCAGTAGTGAACTCCTTTTTGCCGCGGATCCGCGACCACAGCCGCGGAAACGCGGCAATCCAGAGGGTGCTTGGTCTCTGTTTTATGGAACAGAGGCCCAAGACCACTTATATGTTATTGCAATCTTTTTTTCTTGCTTTTCCTGCCCTGTAACCTGCAACAGAGAAGAAAAATTCGTTTTAGTTCAAAAATTCAATAAAAACCGTTACCCTCCTCGGCAACGGCGCTAAAATTTGATTGATGCTTGAACCTGCACACAAAATATGGAATTTTAGAACTTAAAAATAGAGATGTGCAAGTGCTCAATACTACCGCGATAGCAAGTGGCTATGCGGGTCATGATCCCCAAGGAGGGTTAGCGATAAAAGCGTTCAAAGTTTGTATTGAAATCTTTATGAAGAAAAACGAAGGTTCTTTTTTGTTTTAAGAAATGGAAATGAAAAACGAGTTGAGTTAAAGTTAAAAGAAAACGATAGATGGAGAAGGTGGAGAAAATCAGAAATTGACTATGTACAAATGAATTGAAAAAGAAGAAAAAGATTTGGAAGATGTGGTGATCTATACTAAAGAAATAAAAGAAAAGAAAGAAGGTTAAAGAAATACTTACCTAGTTTGGTTGATGACTTACCTGGAACCCTTGCATGTTCTACCTTGCTTCGGAGGCGTTTAACGCATAAGTCATAGGATCGAGCTCAGTCCCCATTCGCATTATATCATCAAGACGAACAAGAATGAAGTGATACGGATCTTGAGGAGGAGAACGTCACCATGAATTATCGTTGGCACTCACACAAACATCGTTATACTAATGCTTCTGGATTCACTTGCATGCTCATCAAAACCCACAGAGGTAAAGTAGAAAGAAGAAAAAGAAAACAAAAGTAAAGAGACGAACATAAAAAAATATTACCTTTTATTGCTTGAAACGATGAAAGAAAGGAGGAGGGTACATAGGTGTCACTCTCAACATAAGCCTCTCTCTCTTACTTACATGAATCTCAATCTAACCTAAGCTTACATACAAATTAAAGTTACATAAAAAGAAAACAAAAACCTATACTACAAAATAGAAAACTAGACTAAATCCTATCTCTGCATGGTCGTCCCCTTTTCCGTGCAAATCCTGCCTTTTTATAGGCAAAAACCCAACCTACAGGAGAGGATAAAGATAGGGGGAGCAAACGCTCCCCCTAACTCCATAACAGAGCCGCGAAAATGCAGCTTTGGCCGCGTTTCCGCGGCCAGGGTGTGGCCAGGTGGCCACACCCTGTTGGTGGAGCTTCCCGGCTTCTCGTTCTGGTTTTATCTTCAGTTGGATTTGCAGTTTAAGTCTGGGATTTGACGAAATGGCCTTTGATCTTTGCTTCAACCGATCGATTCTGGGAGGATTCTTCTCAACTGATTTTTAACCTCTCTGATTTTATCCTGATTCACTGAGTTCGAATTAATTCTGATTTAATTCAGAATTTGGTGGGCTTTTGGGCTCATTTCTCTTCACTCTCCTTTAGGAATAGGCCTGCAAATAAATTAAATATTTAATTAGGAGAAAGCAGATTTTATTCTATAATATGTGGGAGAATATGATAATAAATGTGCAATATTAGTGACCAATCACTCCTGCTCTGGATGCACTTATTCATGGTGGAGATCAGCGCACCATGAGGAGCATCTTAATTACTGCTCCCCTTGAAGATTCTGACCGAAGAATCTATCGAAAGCCCGGCTTCATGTTTGGAGATGCAGCACCCGACAATGATCACCAGCTGCTAGCCAGAGAGGGGCAGTGGATTTTCAAATTGGATGGTGAGAAGTACTATCTCTCATCTAGCAAGCGACATTTTTCCTTGTCCTTCTTTTAATATGTGACGAGGGCTCGGAAGATGCAGTGGCAAGTGACTCGGACTATTGACTCCGTTCACGTAGGGAAGTTGATAATTTCATCCCCTGGTTACACAAGGGCGGGTCCTCCTCGCTGCATATTGGGTCTCCACCCTGGGAATGTACTTCCAGACATCCCAGTGGGAGAAAACCCCGCGGTGGCTCAGACCTTTGGAAACCAGTTCTTTAAAGTTTGTGGCAATTATCCAGCCACTGATTTCAGGACTCCGGGGTGGATTCATCCTCCCAAGGCATGGTGGAGGGACTTGGCTCTATATGTCCTTGCTCATTTTGAGGAGGATTTGGAGAGGCTGGGGCTTTATGAGGCTGTCAGGGCGACCTGTTATGACATTCAGATGAGCGTAGCGAACTTTTACGCCATCTTTGAGTTGTAGTGCCCTGCTACAGGGACCTTCTTCACCCCTATTGGCGAATTGGGTATGACTCTGCACGTGATGTGGGAAATCTCTGCTCTGCCCTTGGGGTCTTTCCCATATGAAGAATATTTCCCATGCAAGGCGGAATTGGCACTTCTGGAGAAGCAGGAGTCCTCTTTGTTTGAGACCTACCAGGAGTTGATGTGCTACTTCTACATTTGCTCCAGCATGCATGGGAGCAGTAAGGGAGCTTCATGCAGTTTGAAGAGCTGGGGAAATTATTTGTTCCCCGACTTGGAAGGTACTCCTGAAGTGGCTCATTGTGGAGTTGCAGATGAAAACATCTTTCGCCAGATGCAAGAGCACTCTCAAGGGGATCTAATTCTGGAAGAAGATGACGGACCCTATGAGAAAGGCGATATTCTTCGGAGTTTCCACCATCAGGCTCGTCGACCGACGTCCCGGAAGGCACTTCTGGCTGGTTTTCTAACGGTCTGGTTGAAGAGATGTGTAGTGCCATCCTCGTCTGGCGATGTCATTCATCCGACTGTCTTGTTGCCTGTCATTTGTCTAGTCCATGGTCATTCTCTTGGACTTCTTTCAGCCATGGTGTGCTGTATTCAAAGAGGCCTTCGTGGATTGACGGAGGCTTTCTGTAGGCCACCAACAACGAAGTGGGGAAATGGGACTATCTTGCCTCGCGACGGGCCAAACCCCAGAATAGGTCTGCCATATACTTATTTGATGGCGTGGTTCGCCCTTCACTGCCCTTCCATTATCCAAGCCGGAGAGGAGCCCCTAGAAGGTGTTCGCATGGCGCTTCTCCGTCTGTTCGAGGGGTGTTCGTGGTCAAAGACTTATGTGGCTGCGGTCCGTAAACTGCTGTGCCTGTTTATAGCCTTTTCAGATGCTTCCCCTACATTCGTGATGCAGGCTATGGTGAAGAATTCAAGGATGTAGGGGAAGTGCAGACGTCATTGAGTCGGGGAGTCTTCGAGTGGCTGGTTAGCATCCGGCCATCACACTTGTTGTATAGAAATGGGGACACCTGTTACCTGGAGCCCTATGTTCCGAGTCGGTTTGCCTGTCAGTTTGGGTATGACCAACTGTATGTAGGCAATCCAAACAGCAGTCTGGCCTTCATGGGGAGTCTCATCGATGGAGCTTGTACCTGACGGTTCTTCATTGCTGGCTGTACTGAGGCGCGACTGTGCACGCCGCTAAGGACTCCGAACCTTCTGACGACCCTGGGATTCTGCCAGTGGTATAGGACCTCGAACTCTACACCCACTGAATTTTCTATTAATTCCTTTGGTGTGAAGTTAATCTCTCAGCGGCTGAAGTGGAGGTCACTAAGAAGAGCGAGGGTAAGAGGGTCCGCGTTCCAGGCTTCGGGGAATTCATTGCCGTTGATGATAGCGAAGCCTCGGATGCAGGAAGTCCTCACTTTGAAGCGGATACAGGTGCTGAGGCTCGGGCAGCTTCTTCTGGTGGGGTAGGCACGGCCCTTATGGAACACGTTGGTGTGGAAGAAGTGGAGGAAGAAGATGCTGAGGTCCACTTCAAGCGAAAGCGGGAAGGTGGATCTCGTAGGAAGAGGTAGTGAAGAAGCCTCGTCGCTACGCTCCTACGGTTATTGCAGAGGACAAATCATCTGCAGTGCCTCCTCCTCCTGCTCATTAGTCATCAAGTTGTCGGCTGCTAGGCAGACTGCTGGTAAAGCTGCTCCGGACCCGGGTAAGATCAACTCCGTTCTTGTAATATACTTCTTATGTGTTCCATATAGCTCATTGTTTACTTTATGATTCAAGAACTGAGGCGGTGAGAAGCCCGAGAGCTGAGGCTGCCGGAGAACAGGGGGAGCATTATGATCCCTTGTTCACTTATAGGGAAGGCGATGAGGCTGGCTATTTCGCCATCTCGGAAGAGTCTAGAGGTGATGCGGCTGATGTAGGTCCTTCGGTGCTGGGACTTTTAAAGGAAGTCCCGTAGCCTCTAGCTCTTTTGGGTGGACCACGGAGGGTTCGGAAAGTGAAGGTGGGCCGGCCATTCGTGTTGATTCCGCCAAAGATTTTCCAATGGAGCCTGCAGGGTCTGATGCAGCTGTCAAGACGATTGAAGTGACATCATCTTTGGTAGTGTTTTGACCTTTTTTACTCCTGTTATTTATTATGCCTTGCTTAAACAAAGTCTTACTACAGGTGTTCCACCTCTGGGTGCATCAACTTCAAGAGAGCCAATCCGTCTTCCTGAGGGAACCAGGGGTGAAGCAAGTACTTCGACCGCGGCGGATGCTGCTGAGTTGGATGCCTTGTATCACGAGTTACCCTCTTATCAGCCTGAACCAGCCAGAGGAAAAGAAATTGAGGGAATGGTAGTCATGGAACCAATCTCACTTCCAACTATATCAGTGAGTGAGATGCCATTGGTTTTGCCAGTGCTGCCTATCTTGCCAGGCGCGGAGCTAAAGTTGATTACCAGTCCTACTTCTCCAACATTGGTGGTTGAGCCAGCTCTTCTGGAAATAGTTACTAGTCCTACCTCAGTTGTGGCCGGTGTACTGGTCTCGATAATGACTCCTCCAGATCACCGACGACCCCTCGTGTTGCTACAGCCAGTGCTTCTATTATTTCCTCCATAGTTACGCCAGTGAAACCAGTGGAAACTCTGTCTGCTCGTTTGCCAGGAGTAATTGAGGCCGAGAACGAATTCGTGGCTGAGTTAGTCGACAGCTTTTATAAGAGCTTGAAGCGATCCATTGCTTTGGTCTTGAAGGGCTCGACTACCTCATTCTCTGCTTTAAAGGTGGTTCTCTCCCGAAGCATTGACAGTATTCGAGACTTTGGAGGGGATGACTAGGCCGCCACATTGGAACTTCTGGTAGACAGACTCGAGAGGGATGTGGACGAATGGCGCTGTCTTAGCCATTCAGATCTGGAGTCTTCAGTTAACGAACAACTTGCGCATCTCGCTGCTCAGATGTATGAAGCTCATCTTGCCGCTCAAGAAGCTGCTAAGACAATTTCTTCTGATTTGAAATCCTTTGAGACAAGGAAAGTAGAGCTCGGGGATGCCATAGACGCTTCTAGCAGTGCTCTTCTTGACGCTGAGGATAAAATTGAAAAGGCTAAGGAAATGATCAGGAAGGCTAATCTTCTTTTATCCAAGGCTGAACCAGTGCGTCTTGAAGAGACTGCCCGGCTTGAGCAGCTTAAGGCCCAGAATGATGAAGTCTTGCGGCAAGAGCTAGCACATAGGGCAACCTTGGTTGAAATTGAAGCTCGCTTGGCCCAGACGGTGATCTTTAATGAGGCCAAGTTGAGGTTGCAGACGCTTATCAGGGCTGCTGAAGAGAGGAAGACAAGGCTGGCCACTCTTGAAGAACAGATCAAGTCCTATGAAGCACCGTCGTAGCTTGTAATCTGTGCATTCATGTATCCCTCTTTCGGAATCAATAAAAAGTGATTTTATTTTGACTCTCCCATTGCATTTCCAACTTATTTTATGTTCTGAATTCTTACTTTCAAGTTGTATTGCAGCCATTTGAGAAAATATTCCTTACTGGACTAAAAAGATGAGACCTGTCTATCTGCCGGTTCAGAGGTCGCAATGACGTAACCGATTAAGATGCCACCAAGCTCAAAATTTTGTCATATGATGACAAAAAAATAGTCCTTGCCATACTGAAAGATGAGACTTGGCTATCTGCCTGTTCAGAGGTCACAATGACGTAACCGATTGAGAAGCCACCAAGCTCAAAATTTTATCATATGATGACAAAGATATAGTCCTTGCCGGACTGAGAGATGAGACTTGGCTATCTGCCGGTTCAGAGGTCGCAATGACGTAACCGATTGAGAAGCCACCAAGCTCAAAATGTTGTCATATGGTGACAAAGAAATAGTCCTTGCCGGACTGAGAGATGAGACTTGGCTATCTGCCGGTTCAGAGGTCGCAATGTCGTAACCGATTGAGATGCCACCAAGCTCAAAATTTTGTCATATGGTGACAAAGAAATAGTCCTTGCCGGACTGAAAGATGAGACTTGGCTATCTGCCGGTTCAGAGGTCGCAATGACGTAACCGGTTAAGATGCCACCAAGCTCAAAAGTTGGATGGGATTTTGAAGAAATTGTCAGAGGTATATTGTTAACGTGACAACCCGAAAAGTCCACCAAAGACTGAGTGGGACTCAGGAACTTGCTGGGGAGTTAGGAAATGATTCCATTGAAGATCATACGTCAGAGGTGTAATGTTAACGTGACAAAAAGAACTTCGTAGGAATTCGGAAAGCAATTTGTCAGAGGTGCAATGTTAACTTGACAAAAAGATATGCATGCCAGAGGTATAGTGTTAAACATAGCATGGAAAGATCTCGTTTTCATTGCGAAAAACGAGGAGATCACTGTCATAGGTTTAATGTTAACTTAACAGCGAAATGGATGCCAGAGGTGTAGTGTTAAATATAGCATGAAATGGTCTCGTTCTCACTGAGAAAAACGAGGAGATCACTGTCATAAGTTTAATGTTAACTTAACAGCGAAATGGATGCCAGATGTGTAGTGTTAAACATAGCATGAAAAGGTCTCGTTCTCACTGAGAAAAATGAGGAGATCACTGTCATAGGTTTAATGTTAACTTAATAGCAAAATGGATGGAAAGATCTCGTTTTCATTGAGAAAATTGAGGAAATCACTGTCATAGGTTTAATGTTAACTTAACAGCGAAATGGATGGAAAGATCTCATTTTCATTGAGAAAATCGAGGAAATCACTGTCATAGGTTTAATGTTAACTTAACAGCGAGATGGATGCCAGAGGTGTAGTGTTAAACATAGCATGAAAAGGTCTCATTCTCACTGAGAAAAACAAGGAGATCACTGTCATAGGTTTAATGTTAACTTAACAGCGAAATGGATGTCAGAGGTGTAGTGTTAAACATAGCATGGAAAGGTCTTTATATGTGGTCTTACCATTCCATGGATGAGAATTGGTAAGTGATTTTAGAGAGGGAATCAAATGGGAACAGGTCCCTTAGGATTTTTAGCAAATCCTCAGCTGTCAATGGGTTTGATATGCCTTTACCGACTACCGTTTGAGTCGGGCTAGCCATGCTATTCCCACAGCATGATGAGTTGTCGAGGACTTATGTTGGGCTTAAAGGCCAACATTTTCCTCTATCCTTAACCGTTGAAGGTGTTGGATCATTTGGTTAGTGCATGTGTAACCTTGATTCTTCTTTGAGACAACCAGTGTATGGTCAGCTTCCTACTGGTTTATGGTTGTATGAACTCGTTTGGAGGAAGAGAGAGGCGCTCTTTCTGCATACTTCGGATTTGAAGGTCTTGATCAGATATTGTGATTAGCCTAAAATGAAGATCTTTAACTCTAGGTTGTAAGACCCAAATCAAGAGCACTTGGCTCTGATACCAATTGTAAATCACCTAGAGGGGGGTGAATAGGTGATGGCTAATCTAATGGTCACTAAATGCGGAATTAAAAACTATTATGATGCAAACTAAACTTCTTAAACTAAACACCACGTATAACATAAGAGTGTAGCCGGATTCCCCGTGAAGGGCTCTGGACTAACTCCTCAAGATTCCTCTAAATAAGAGTTGAGGTGCCGCGTTGGCTCTCTTGGTTGAATACAAGTGTTAGAAAACAAACCCCAAGCATATAACAATTAAGCACAATAAGAATATCAAGCATATAAAGATAAGAGCAATAATAGCATGCAAGATATAAACAAGTAAGGGGGAGAGAGAGAGCAATCGCAAACACGAGGGATTTGTTTCGAGGTTCGAGCACACTTACTCTACATCCCCGCCTTCGACACTACGAAGGATTTCCACTAAAATCGATCCCACCGGATCACTCGGTGCCACAACACCTACAAGGAGTTCCTACTAGAACTCTTAAACTCTTTAGTCCCGTACACACCGCAAGCCCACTAGCTCGCCGAGGCCGCACCTCAAACACCGAGTTCATACACGAACTCGAAACACCGCGAACACAACCGTCCGCCTCCTCAAAGTACAAGAATGAACTTTGGTGATCACTACTCTTTGATCACCTAAAATCCTCTCACAACAAAGATCCCTATAGGATAGGTATAGCAATGGAAAGCTCAAGTGCTGTGTGAGAAAAACAAGGATTGAGATGGTAGAGGAAAACTCAAGAAAACACTTTGCAAAACACTATTGATAAACTTCCCTTTTGATTGGAAGTATTAGCTCTCAATTTAGTGGAGAAAACTTCTTAATGGAGTTGGAAAAACTAGCTCAAAACCCACTTAAAAATCTTGTAGAAAACAGCACCCAAACCCTCAAATTTATAGGGCTAGAAAAACTAGTCGTTGGGAGCCAGGTGGCCTGACGGTCGACCGCCCGGTCGACCGCCAACGGTCATTTTTCTGACCGTTGGGGCAGCGGTCGACCGTGGCTTGGATACAGAGAGCACTGCTCTCTGTCCGGTCGACCGCCCGGTCGACAGGGGCCTTTACAGAGAGCAGAGCTCTCTGGATGGTCAACCGGGTCGGTCAATTGGCCTCCAGCCAGAACTTGGCGTGCACATCGGTCGACCGCCCGGTCGACCGACTTCAGACTTCGGTCGACCGGTCGGTCGACCGGCTGAAGCCAGAACAGAAAAACCTGGGACTTTAAACTAGGTTATTTTGGCTCATATAAAATCCCATAAAATCATGAAAAATCTACAAAAATAGTTTCAATGTTATACTTTGATAAATAAACATGCTTGCACAAAATCAAGGCATGTTCAATCAATTTGGACTATTTTTGTAACTTGAAAATTTTGGCTAAAAACGAAAACTGTATTTTTCCAAAAAACTTCTCCAAATACAAAAACATGATATTTAAACAACTTTTAAAGCATAGTGTGTATGGATATGATCCACTACACAAACATGGTGAAATATCTATATTTTTGACATTAAGCTCTAAATTTGGTTTTGGTTAAATCATATAAACTTGAAACTCCAAAATCCAAACCGGTATTTTTCCAAATGAAAACTCTTTTATATTTTTCCAAAAAATAAATTCTTTTATGAAAACTTAACTAAATCAAGAGTCTGTGTGTGTAAGATATACTTGAGCAATCCACCAACTATTCTATCCTTTACATTTTATCTAAAAATAAAATCTTATAAAAACAAACCTAGACACAAGTCTTCATGAAGTCTTCACTTGAAGTCTTCTCATCTTCCAAACACGATCCAAACTCGATCACTAGCTCATTGTATCAAACCGTGTAAGCTCCAAAACTTGACTTTAAATCCTTTGCTGAAGCTACACACCTATGATTGAAGCACAACCTGCACACAAAATAAAGATTTTTAGATTTAGAATGAAGATGTGCAAGTGCTCAATTTTTACCGCTATAGCAAGTGGCTATGCGGGTCGTGATCCACAAGGAGGGTTTGCGATAGAAGCGTTCACGGTTCTTTATTGAAATCTTTATGAAAACAAACGAAAGTTCTTCTTTGTTTTAAGAAATAAAAATGAAAGAAGAGTTAAAGGTTAAAGTTAGAAAGAAAATGAGAGATGAAGAAGGTGGAGAGAAATGGAGAATGACTATTTACAAAGAAAGGGGAAAGAAAGCGACTATGTACAAATGAGTCGAAAAAGAATGATTTGGAAGAGGTGGTGATCTATACTAAAGAAATAAAAGAAAAGAAAGAAAGAAGAGTGAAGAAATACTTACCTAGTTTGATTGATGACTTACCTGGAAACCTTTTGCATGCTCTACTGATTGGTCGCTAATGTTATATATTAATATCATATGTCCATACTTATTATAGAATAAAAGCCTGCATTGTCCTAATTAATTGTTTGATTTATTTGCAGGCCCAATCTTTAAGGAGATGAAGAGAAATGAGCCCAAAGCCCACCAAAATTCTGAATTAAATCAGAATTAATTCGTACTCACTGAATCAGGGCAAAATCAAGAGGTTGAAAATCGGTTGAGAAGAATCCTCTCAGAATCGATCGGTTGAAGTAAAGATCAACGGCCATTTCTTCAAAATCTCGGAGCCAAACTGCAAATCCAACCCAGATAAAGATAGAACGCGACGCCAGGGAGACCCACCAACAGGGTGTGGCCACCTGGCCACACCCTGGCCGCGAAAACGCGGCCCAAGCCGCGTTTTCGCGGCAACCTTGGGGAGTTAGGGGGAGCGTTTGCTCCCCCGATCTCCCCAAGATCCTGCTTGTTGGGTTTTTTGCCTATAAAAGGCCATTCTTTGTGCTGAAAATGGACGACCAGGCAGAGATAGGATTTAGCCAAGTTTTCCATTTCTTAGTTTAGGTGTTTCTTTTCTTTTTATGAAAATTGTATGTAAGCTTAGGTTAGATGATGATTCATGTAAGTAAGAGAGAGAGGCATATGTTGAGAGTACACCGATGTACCCTCCTCCTTTCTTCCATCGTTTCAAGCAATAAAAGGTAACATTTTTATTTTCTTCTTTACTTTCATTTTCTTTTGTTTTCGTCTTCCTCTTCTACTTTACCTCGTTTGTTTTTGTTGAGTTTACAAGTGAATTCCAAAGCACAAGTATAACGATGTTATGTGAGTGCCAACGATAGTTCATGAAGACGTTCTCCTCCTCAAGACGTATCACTTCATGCTTGTGCGAGACTTGATGATATAATGCGAACGGGGACTGAGCTCGGGCTTATGATCCATGCGTTGAACGCCTCCTAAACAAAGGTAGAACATGCAAAGGTTTTCAGGTAAGTTATCAATCAATCTAGGTAAGTATTTCTTCCTCTTCTTTCTTTCTTTCATTTCTGTAAATTAAATCACCAACACCACTCCTTTTCACTTCCTTGTAAATAATCATTTGTACATAGTCGCTTTACTGTTTTCTGATTTTTTTTCCACCTTCTTCATCTATCGTTTTCTTTCTTTAACATAACTTTCTTTTTCATTTTTATTTCTTTAAACAAAGAAGAATCTTCGCTTTTGTTTTCATAACGATTTCAATAAAGAACGTAAACGCTTCTATCGCAAAATCCTCCTTGTGGATCACGACCCGCATAGCCACTTGCTATTGAGGAAGCATTGAGCACTTGCACATCTTCATTCTAAATCTGAAAATCTGTATTTTGTGTGTAGGTACAAATTTAATTAAGGCTAAACCTGCACAAAAATATGGAATTTCAGATCTTTTAATAAAAAAATGTGCAAGTGCTCAATTCTTCCGCGATAGCAAGTGGCTATGCGGGTCGTGATCCACAAGGAGGGTTTTGCGATAGAAGCGTTTACGTTCTTTATTGAAATCGTTATGAAAACAAAAGCGAAGATTCTGTTGGCCCAAAGGCCTTCCACCCTAGTTTTGATGATGATTAACTCATGTAGTTATGTTTACTAATAATCTTGTCTTGTTTAAGTTTCAGATCATTAACCAAGATATTAGTTGGTGATTAGCTTCAACAAGGAGTTTAGAAGCTTTTCATGGTGATTCCGGTGCCAAAACTTAAAGATCATACCTTTGCACTCGGTGGATCACGTTTGGGAGCAAGTCAACTTGAAGATGGAAGATCGTCAAGAAGACTTAGGTATCCTAATTTAGATAGTGTATTTAGATCCATTTATAAAGCTTAGTATAGTTAATATGCTCAAGTGCACAACACACACAAGATTTATGTTTTGGATTTGGTTTTCATGAATAGTAGATCAAAACAAGTTTAAATAGTTCTTATGTATATTAGATATGTTCTAGATATACATACATGCTTAACTTCTTATACAAACTTATTTTGACTATCCTATCATGTTTTGGAAAAATCCAAGTTTGATAAAATACCGGTTTTGGTTTTTGATAAGATTTGCAAGACTCAAAAATGAATTGATATGTTAATATATTGTCTTGAAATTTTTATCACTAGTTTGTGTTTTCAATATAAAATGTTAAAACAAGTTTTATGGAATTTTCAGAAAAGATAAAAGATTTTTCAAAAATATTTTAACAAGTTTTTCTGACCCAAGTTTGTGCTGACAGGCTAGGTCGGTCGACCCTGACGGTCGACCGCACCATGGGCCGGTCGACCCATGCGGTCGACCGACGTGCGCAGACTTGTGCACGTCTGGCAGACACAAACTCGGTCGACCGTCAGGGTCGACCGGGTCTGAGAGCTCTGCTCTCTGTTTGTTTGGGTCGACCGGGCGGTCGACCGGGTTGCCCCAACGGTCACATTTCTGACCGTTGGCGGTCGGCCGGCCGGCCGACCGGTAGCCTGTCAGGCTGCCACATCAGCCTAACGGCTAGTTTTCTGATGGGCCTATATAAACCCCATTTCTTTGGGATTTTGGCCAAGTTTTTTAGAGACAAAATTTTCAGACTTTCTCTACTGTTTTAAAAGAGCTTTCAAAAGAGTTTTAAGTGCTAAAAGATTTCATCTTTTTGTTTTTCAAGGCTTTTGGAAAATCAAAGAAAACTAAGTTTTTGGGATATTGATTTGGTCTTTTATTTCTATCATCTACAAGAGATTTCCCAAGTAGTTTTTCTTTGTTGCTTGTTTCCAAAAACACCTTGATTCCACACTTGAGCTATATCTTCTATCCTAATCTATTAGGATCTTTGTTTTGTGGAAAGAGAGAAAAAGAGAAGTGTTTGAGGTTAAGCCTCCAAGATTGTAAACCCTCCTTTATTTGTGTATCCCTCTTTGGTAGAGGTTGATCGGAGTGGTGTTTGGATCCCTCTTCGGTAGAGGTGATTGTGATTGTATTGGCTACGGGCCTTATCCCTCTTCGGTAGAGGTGGATTGTGGTTGTATTGCCTCGATGGCATTGAGAGAGGAGTTCGGTACTCCTATAATGGATTGGAAATCCTACACGGTGGTGTAGGCGGGGATGTAGAGCTAGGGGCTCGAACCTCGAAACATATCCTTGTGTTTGCGTTTGATCCAATATCTCTCAACTCTCTCTCTCTCATTTAATTGTGCAAAGCATCATTCATATTGTCATATCATTCATTGCTTGTGTTGCCTTGCATATTTCATATTGCTATATCATTTATATGCTTGGTTGTTTGTGTGTGCCTCACTTATATTTAACCACAAGAGCTTCACATAGCACCTCAATCCATATCTAGGGGAATCAAGAGGAGTTAGTCCAGAGCCCTTCACGGGGATTCGGCTACACTTATGTGTTGTATTAAGTGTGTTGCAAGAATAGTTTTAAGCTTCCGCATTTAGAGCACTTAGTTCACTAGATTAGCACTTGCACCTATTCACCCCCCCTCTTGGTGTTTTTCAATTGGTATCAGAGCTAGTGCTCCTGGTATTAGGCTTAACATCTTAGGAGTGAGATCCAATTGATTGCTAATCTATTGTTTGCATTTGCTTGTTTGCACACTCATATAGTTTACCATGGACTTCATGACCCCACCTAGCTTTGACCCTTCCAATATTGTTGTTTGGAAGTATAGGATGTTCATGTACCTAAAGACCCTAGGTTTGCAAGTTTTCCTTGCCGCTACCAAGAGATGTTATCTTGGTGACCGCAAGCATATAGGGGCCAATGCACAAGCCCTTGAGGCCATTAGAAGCACATTAAATAAAGAATATCTTATGCTTGCTTCTAACTTTGATTCCGCATTTGCATCGTGGAATATGTTGACAACCACCACCACCTCCGAGCTTCAATTGCAAATCCAACAAGAAGAGGAATCTAGTGGAGATGAATCCGAGCGGCAATAATGCTATACGGTCCAAGGGAATGACTCCCTTGAGGTACAATCGAAATCTCAACTAGATAGTTTTGATGCTAGTTCTTCATGTGATTATTATGTTGATCCCCATGCTTTAAATGAAGAACTATCAATTGTTTGTGAAAAATTGATTGAAAAATATAACGTTTTGAAAAAGAAAAGTCTAGGAATTGTTAATGAAAATAAAAGTTTGCATTCTAGACTTAACAATGTTTTTGCAAGAGAAGGTTGAGGTCTATAATGAAAGGGATTCATTGAGATCTCAATTTGAACTTGCACTTAAAGAAAATGAGTTTTTAAAATCTAAAAATGATTGCCATGCTATTTTGAAGAAAAATGAAAATTTGTCTTCAAAAATTGATTTTGTTTTAAAAGAGAATGTTGCTTTGAAAAATAAGATTATTTCAATTTCAAATGATTTAAATGTTTGTTTAAAGAAAAACATTGTTTTGCAAAATAAGATGGATGCACATGTTTGTCATGCTAGTGTAGCTTCTTCATCTAGTCTACCTAATGCATGTACCTCTTCTTCTAAGATTAATGATGATATTTGTATGTTAAAGAAGAGAGTTGATTGTTTGGGCTCCACTATAAGCCAATGTGCCATGAACCATATACGATTGGAATCTTTGTTTCGAAAGAAGCAAGTTCCATCTTTTCATGCACACCCTCCACGGCATACACATGCTCCTCACGGACACACTCCTCACATGTATGCACATGTGTACACATGTACACATTGTGGACGTAAGGGCCACCTTGCTAAATTTTGCTTTGATAGATTACATGTCTCAAATTTAGCAAAGAATTTTGTTTGGGTTAGAGAAGGTACTAACCCCCATGGACCCAAAAGAGTATGGGTACCAAAGACCACCCCTCCTATTGTTTATGATGTAGGTGTGGGCTCTCACATGACGTGAGAGTTGCCGTACGTTGGAGTGGATGCGTTCCGTGCTTA
The DNA here is from genome assembly GCA_038442645.1 of Agave tequilana. Lineage (NCBI taxonomy): Eukaryota > Viridiplantae > Streptophyta > Magnoliopsida > Asparagales > Asparagaceae > Agave > Agave tequilana. The sequence continues at coordinate 56,376 of JAVJIF010013845.1, forward strand.
AAGAGAATCAATTGGATGCATCACTTTCAAGGGAAGGTTGGTGGGAGGACCACCTTGGTTTGGAGAATTAGAGAAGTGCCCTCATCGGTTTTGGTATAAATCTCTAACTCCTTATGTTTACATGCTTTCCATGTTTATCTTTCATAGCATGTTTTTGATGTTTGATTGATTACTATGAAAATGCCATGCTTATTAGATTGGTGATATACATGTTTAGTTATTTTGAGACACCATGTTTAATATCGATAAATTCTTTTGTGTTCTCACTATATGGTTGCTATTGCATATATCATATTTCTAATGACATGTGGATATTCATAATAATCATGTTTATATTTATCATGTTGATTTTTATCGTGTTTTGATGCTTCATGTTAAGATTACTTGTTTAGATGTTAGTTTTTATTAAGACTAGGATTTATACTTGTACATATAGTGGGCCACAAATAAATCTATATATGTTGGGCTTGATTGTTTATTTGTTCCCATTAAATGTGCTAGTATAGTCTAGTTTTCATGAGTCATACATTTTAAACTTGTATTCTCATTTTTGAATTTATTTTATGATTGTGTGTTTCACTTCATGTATATGTTTGTATTGCCAAACTTTAAGATATACATGTATACCCCTTGAGTCATTTGCCTCTCATGCAAATCTATATATGAACTCAATTGTGTTTAGGGATATGTATGTATACTTATTGTTTGACAATTCATACATATACCTTGAAATGAAATTTGTTTTAAATGAAAATTTAGTTATTCATGTTTCTTGTTTACATGTGTTTATATTTAACTTCATGTATATGTCTATCTTGTCCAAACTATTAGATATACATGTTTATCCTTTTGAGCCACGTGCCTTAATGCATATATTTTTGTGGACTCGTTGTGTTTGGATATGTATGTATACTTTAGTTTGTATAAGACATACATATGCCTTGAAGATTAAATAATTTTGATGATTTTCTTGTTTCAAGGAATTTTGAGCTTAATTGGAAATTTCATAATGCCATGTCACACATTACTTGTACACTCATCATTTTTTAAAAATATTTCTCATGAGTATGTTTTTCATGAGCATGTATGGACTTTATTGAATATTGAGTATTTTTAAGTGCTATGTGATTTACATGTGTTTTATGACAATTATTTTAGTATATTCCTTGCTTGAAGGATTTCGTACTAGCTAACAAAAATTTCCATTTTAACTAGTTCGTATTCTTCATTTTGATATGAGTTATACCATGCTTTTATTGTTATGTCAATTGGTATCATTGAACTCTTTCAATTGGTATCATTTTGATCTTTTTGTATACTCATATGTTTATTGTATATGTATGTTTTTCAGTTGGTATCATCTATTGGTGATTGGTACTCATTCTATTTCATACACATATACTTGTTTTATTTGTGCTTTAATATTTCTATATCTTGAGTACAAATGTTGTTTATGCTAGAGCTTGAGTTTCAATTTTATTTCAATTGATTTAGTTTTTCAATTGGTATCTTATTTCAAGCCTACGCATAGTTTTGTTGGTATTTCATAAAGGGGGAGAAAATTCGATTTTCATATTTCAATTGGTATTTGTATTTCCACTCCCTTACTTTATGATAGAAAATAGTCATTTCAATTGATATCAAGATGTTTATTTGAATATGTTTTAAAATTGGTATCTCAAAATTTTGTTTAAAGAAAAATATTCAAAAGCTTTGATTTATATTGACTATATGCAAGGAGAGCTTAACATCTCTTCTACTATAGATTCATGTTGAGTGTATCTTGTAATGAGGAGCTTAACATCTCTTCTTTATGTGATATACGTGTGTAGAGGGAGCTTCACATCTCCTCTTATGCATTACATAATGTGTGTTATGTGAATTAGGGCTTAACATCCCTCTTTCATGTAATGCATATGTGTAGGGAAGCTAACTTAGCGTCTTCCTCTTCATGAATGTATATAGCATATAACATTTATTGATCTTTGTTTACTTTCATTTGATATCAAGATGCTAATTTATCATATCTAATTCTTTGGTATCTTAATTGATTGTAACCCCTTATTGACTTTGTTTTTGTTTTAGACAAAAAGGGGGAGAACATTGTTTTTATTGTTTTGATTGACAAAAAGGGGAAGAAAGATTTTTACCCCTTATTTTATTTATGGTTTTGATTGTTTACCCCTTTGTTGATGATTGACAAAAAGGGGAGAAAGATTTTGAGTTTATGAGAGTTTTTATATGCATATTTATGTTTTTGCATATATTAAGTTTAATATAGTTTAATGTTAATTGGTATCTAGAGCATGCTTTGTTTTGAATATTTCATTTGGTATCTAGAACCTTATATTGTTTATGCATATCTATGCATGTTTTAAATTTGTTTATGCATGAGTTAAGGGGGAGCTTCTTTGAAGCTTAACTTTAATCCATGCATATATAACTCCATGAGTTTTGTCATCATCAAAAAGGGGGAGATTGTTGGCCCAAAGGCCTTCCACCCTAATTTTGATGATGATTAACTCATGTAGTTATGTTTACTAATAATCTTGTGTTGTTTAAGTTTCAGATCATTAACCAAGATATTAGTTGGTGATTAGCTTCAACAAGGAGTTTAGAAGCTTTTCATGGTGATTCCGGTGCCAAAGCTTAAAGATCATACCTTTGCACTCGGGGGATCACGTTTGGGAGCAAGTCAATTTGAAGATAGAAGATCATCAAGAAGACTTAGGTATCCTAGTTTAGATAGTGTGTTTAGATCCATTTGTAAAGCTTAATATAGTTGATATGCTCAAGTGCACAACACACACAAGATTTATGTTTTGGATTTGGTTTTCATGAATAGTAGATCAAAACAAGTTTAAATAGTTCTTATGTATATTAGATATGTTCTAGATATACATACATGCTTAACTTCTTATACAAACTTATTTTGACTATCCTATTCATGTTTTGGAAAAATCCAAGTTTGATAAAATACCGGTTTTGGTTTTTGATAAAATTTGCAAGACTCAAAAATGAATTGATATGTTGATATATTGTCTTGAAATTTTTATCACTAGTTTGTGTTTCAATATAAAATGTTAAAACAAGTTTTATGAAATTTTCAGAAAAGATAAAAGATTTTTCAAAAATATTTTAACAAGTTTTTCTGACCCAGGTTTGTGCTGACAGGCCAGGTCGGTCGACCCTGACGGTCGACCGCACCATGGGCCGGTCGACCCATGCGGTCGACCGACGTGCACAGACTTGTGCACGTCTGGCAGACACAAACTCGGTCGACCGTCAGGGTCGACCAAGTCTGAGAGCTCTGCTCTCTGTTTGTTTGGGTCGACCGGGCGGTCGACCGGGTTGCCCCAACGGTCACATTTCTGACCGTTGGCGGTCGGCCGGGCCGGCCGACCGGTAGCCTGTCAGGCTGCCACATCAGCCTAACGGCTAGTTTTCTGATGGGCCTATATAAACCCCATTTCTTTGGATTTTGGCCAAGTTTTTTAGAGACAAAATTTTTAGACTTTCTCTACTGTTTTAAAAGAGTTTTCAAAAGAGTTTTAAGTGCTAAAAGATTTCATCTTTTTGTTTTTCAAGGTTTTTGGAAAATCAAAGAAAACTAAGTTTTTGGGATATTGATTTGGTCTTTTATTTCTATCATCTACAAGAGATTTCCCAAGTAGTTTTTCTTTGTTGCTTGTTTTCAAAACACCTTGATTCCACACTTGAGCTATATCTTCTATCCTAATCTATTAGGATCTTTGTTTTGTGGAAAAGAGAGAAAAAGAGAAGTGTTTGAGGTTAAGCCTCCAAGATTGTAAACCCTCCTTTATTTGTGTATCCCTCTTTGGTAGAGGTTGATCGGAGTGGTGTTTGGATCCCTCTTCGGTAGAGGTGATTGTGATTGTATTGGCTACGGGCCTTATCCCTCTTCGGTAGAGATGGATTGTGGTTGTATTGCCTCGGTGGCATTGAGAGAGGAGTTCGATACTCCTATAGTGGATTGGAAATCCTACACGGTGGTGTAGGCGGGGATGTAGAGCTAGGGGCTCGAACCTCGAAACATATCCTTGTGTTTGCGTTTGATCCAATATCTCTCAACTCTCTCTCTCATTTAATTGTGCAAAGCATCATTCATATTGCCATATCATTCATTGCTTGTGTTGCCTTGCATATTTCATATTGCTATATCATTTATATGCTTGGTTGTTTGTGTGTGCCTCACTTATACTTAACCACAAGAGCTTCACATAGCACCTCAACCCATATCTAGGGGAATCAAGAGAGTTAGTACAGAGCCCTTCACGGGGAATTCGGCTACACTTGTGTGTTGTATTAAGTGTGTTGCAAGAATAGTTTTAAGCTTCCGCATTTAGAGCACTTAGTTCACTAGATTAGCACTTGCACCTATTCACCCCCCTCTAGGTGTTTTTCAGATTCTTCTTTGTTTGAAGAAATAAAAATGAAAAAGAAAGTTATGTTAAAGAAAGAAAACGATAGATGAAGAAGGTGGAAAAAAAATCAGAAAACGGTGAAAGCGACTATGTACAAATGATTATTTACAAGGAAGTGAAAAGGAGTGGTGTTGGTGATTTAATTTACAGAAATGAAAGAAAAGAAAGAAGAGGAAGAAATACTTACCTAGATTGATTGATAACTTACCTGAAAACCTTTGCATGTTCTACCTTTGTTTAGGAGGCGTTCAACGCATGGATCATAAGCCCGAGCTCAGTCCCCGTTCGCATTATATCATCAAGTCTCGCACAAGCATGAAGTGATACGTCTTGAGGAGGAGAACGTCTTCATGAACTATCGTTGGCACTCACATAACATCGTTATACTTGTGCTTTGGAATTCACTTGTAAACTCAACAAAAACAAACGAGGTAAAGTAGAAGAGGAAGACGAAAACAAAAGAAAATGAAAGTAAAGAAGAACACAAAAATGTTACCTTTTATTGCTTGAAACGATGGAAGAAAGGAGGAGGGTACATCGGTGTCACTCTCAACATATGCCTCTCTCTCTTACTTACATGAATCATCATCTAACCTAAGCTTACATACAATTTACATAAAAAGAAAAGAAACACCTAAACTAAGAAATGGAAAACTTGGCTAAATCCTATCTCTGCCTGGTCGTCCATTTTCAGCACAAAGAATGGCCTTTTATAGGCAAAAAACCCAACAAGTAGGATCCCGGGGAGATCGGGAAGCAAACGCTCCCCCTAACTCCCCAAGATTGCCGCGAAAACGCGGCTTGGGCCGCGTTTTCGCGGCCAGGGTGTGGCCAGGTGGCCACACCCTGTTGGTGGGTCTCCCGGCGTCTCGTTCTGTCTTTATCTGGGGTTGGATTTGCAGTTTGTCTCCGAGATTTTGAAGAAATGGCCGTTGATCTTTGCTTCAACCGATCGATTCTGAGAGGATTCTTCTCAACCAGTTTTAACCTCTTGATTTTACCCTGATTCAGTGAGTGCGAATTAATTCTGATTTAATTCAAAATTTTGGTGGGCTTTGGGCTCATTTCTCTTCATCTCCTTAAAGATTGGGCCTGCAAATAAATCAAACAATTAATTAGGACAATGAAGGCTTTTATTCTATAATAATTATGGACATATGATATTAAATATGCAACATTAGCGACCAATCACACCCCCATACCTATCTTTTGCTTGTCCTCGAGCAAAACAACTAAACTATACTAAGGATTATTAGACCACTTTCGCAGGTCACGCGATTGCACTGAGCATGTGCAACAAGCCGTTAAACCTCTAGGTTTCCCTTAGAGGACGAGTTTTTGTCTCCCACAAAATCCATAAAGAAAGAGAAATAAAGAGTTAGTATTTTTGAAAGGCATTTTGAAAGAGAAAAATATTTGAAATATAATTGTAAGATCTAAGCAATCTATAAGTTATAGGAAAACTGAATTTTTCATTCCTAAACTTAGTCTCTATCCAAAAATTTGTTGTCAATCAAAGTAAGGAGTCAAATTGTACTTCTCATCTAGTCTATTACTTTACCCTAAGTCATATGCACCTTGTGACTGTGAAAATTTTGACCAAGGGTTCATTAACTCTAACTCTTATGCCTTATTTATTTATGTATACTTTTTTTTGTGGTATTATTCCTTAGTTCTATTAGGCTTTCTAATCTGCCCATATAACGAGCCTCTAATCGATGACTCCCAAACCAAACGGTCTTAGGGCACCAGGTGAGAAAACACCCCAAGGACTTAAGGACTCGAGCAAATAAGGCCACAAAACTAAGGATTTTATTATATGAACCCCTTTTAGGCGTGAATACTTATGCTTTATTAGGCACAAATACCCAGCTTAATCAGAGGATCTAATCATCTTTCGCATAAATACTAAGGCTTGCTTAGGCCAAGCACTTAGCTAATCAATAATTAGATTGTTTATCTTTTTTTTTCTTTTTTTTTTTTTTTCAAACTTATCTAATTATCTTTCGCATAAATACTAAGGCTTGCTTAGGCCAAAGCACCTAGCTAATTGATTGAGGCAAAACCTGCACAAAAAATACGAAATTATAGAACTTAAGAAAGGAATGTGCAAGTGCTCAATTCTTCCGCTATAGCAAGTGGCTAATGCGGGTCGTGATCCACAAGGAGGGTTTGTGATGGAAGCGTTTACAGTTTTATTGAAATCGTTATCAAAACTAAGCGAAGGTTCTTCTCTGTTTTATGTTATGAAAAAGAAAAAGAAAGTTATAGTTAAAGTTAGAGAGAAAGCGAGAGATGAAGAAGGTGGAAAATCGGAAAACAATAAAAAGCGACTATGTACAAATGAAGTGGAGGAAAAGATCGAAACGATTGGGAAGAAGTGGTGAAAGAAATCGTGTTGGCGATCTATACTATAGCGATAAAAGAAAAGAAAGAAAGTTAAGAATTACTTACCTAGTTTGGTGATGACTTACTTGGAAACCTTTTTGCAAGTTCTACCTTTGTGCTTCGGAGGCGTTCAACGCATAGATCATAAACTCGAACTCGGTCCCCGTGCACATTATATCGTCAAGCATAAGAAGAACGAAGTGATGCGAGCTTGGAAGAGGAGAACGTCTTCATGAACTATCGCTGGCTCTCACGTAGCATCGGTGTACTTGCTTTAGAGTTCACTTGTAGACTCAACACATACAACCAAGGTGAAGTAGAAAAGGAAAACGAAAGCAAAACAAATGTAAAGGAAAGTAAAGAAATGAACACAAAGAAAAGTTTACCTTTATTGCTTACTGAGACAATGAAAGAAAGGAGGAGGAGTACATCGGTGTCACTCTCAACATCAGCCTCTCTCTCTTACTTACATGAATCATCTTCTAACCTAAGCTACATACAAGTTACATAAAAGTAAAAACTAAACTACAAAATGGAAAAACTAGTCTAAAATCCTAACTCTGCATTGGCCTCCATTTTCAGTGCACAATATGGCCTTTTATAAGCAGAAACCCAACCACCAAGATCCCGGGGAGGTCGGGGGAGCAAACGCTCCCCTAACTCCCCAAGATTGCCGCAAAAACGCGGCTATTGCCGCATTTTTGCGGCATTAGTGTGGCCAGGTGGCCACATCAAGAGGGGGGTGGCTCCTGGTTTGAAGTGGGGCTCGTATCTCCTGCTGGTTTTCTTGTTGCTTCTTCAACCGCTGACTGAATCGGCTTTTAATTTTCTAGCTTCGATTCCTCGATTCAAGGAGAGTTTTTCTCAACCCCTTGATATGCCAAGATATAGCCCAGATTTCTTCACTTCGAATTTATTCTGAATTAATTCAGAATAAAGTGGGCTTTTTGGGCTTGTTCTTCTTTATTCCTTTGAGCATTTGGGCCTGCAAATAAATTAAACAAATAATTAGGACAATGCAGGCTTTTATTCTAAAATAAGTATTGAAATGTGACATTAAATATGCAACATTAGCAACCAATCACACCCCCATACCTATCTTTTGCTCGTCCTCGAGCAAAACAACTAAATTATACTAAGGATTATTAGACCACTTTCGCAGGTCACGCGATTGCACTGAGCATGTACAACAAGCCGTTAAACCTCTAGGTTCCCCCTAGAGGACGAGTTTTGTCTCGTGAGGGTTTTCAGCGGATTGCACCCACAAAATCCATAAAGAAAGGGAAATAAAGAGTTAGTATTTTCGAAAAGCATTTTGAAAGAGAAAAATATTTGAAATATGATTGTAAGATCTAAGCAATCTATAAGTTATAGGAAAGCCGAATTTTTCATTCCTAAACTTAGTCTCTATTCAAAAATTTGTTATCAATCAAAGTAAGGAGTCAAATTGTGCTTCTCATCTAGTCTATTACGTTACCCTAAGTCATATGCACCTTGTGAATGTGAAAATTTTGACTAAGGGTTCATTAACTCTAACTCTTATGCCTTATTTATTTACATATATACTTTTTTTTTTGGTGGTATTATTCCTTAGTTTTATTAGGCTTTCTAATCTGCCCATGTAACGAGCCTCTAATCGATGACTCCCAAACCAAATGGTCTTAGGGCACCAGGTGAGAAGACACCCCCAGGACTTAAGGACTCGAGCAGACAAGGCCACAAAACTAAGGATTTTATTATATGAACCTCTTTTTGGCGTGAATACTCATGCTTTATTAGGCACAAATACCCAGCTTAATCAGAGGATCTAATCATCTTTCGCATAAATACTAAGGCTTGCTTAGGCCAAAGCACCTAGCTAATCAATAATTAGATTTATTCATTTTTTTTTTACTTATCTAATCATCTTTCGCATAAATACTAGGCTTGCTTAGGCCAAAGCACCTAGCTAATCAATAATTAGACTTATTCATATTTTTTTTATAAGGCATAAGAATCATTGTTTTTGAACCTAAGTGTGTAAGTGTATGAAGTGTGCATATTTCATCCAGGTAAAGATCAAGACCAAATTACTTTGACAAATTATCTTCCTAACTCTAAAAATCAAACAAATAATCTTCTTTTGACCAAGTATAAGAAATCATAATTTGGATTTTCCTATTCCTTAAAATTAACTTAATTTCTTACAAAATAAGTCAAAATATTGTTTCTATTTTTCAAAAAGTTTTTAAAGTAAAAAAAATGTTAATTTTTTTTTGTTTTTAAAGAAAAAAAAAGTTATGTTAGACCCCTCCCCCACACCTATCTCATGCATTGTCCTCAATGTATGAATTAATGCATAGATGCATGAAAAAGACGAAAGGGAAGGAAAATGTTACCTTAAGGTGGTGGTTCCGGTGGTGGTCTGATTGGTCCACGAAACATGGCCCAATCAACTTTTCTTGGGTCTCGAAGGAACCCACCAGCACTATCTTTAATATAACCCATTAAAATTGTATATCCATGAAGGATTTTTATTAAGTATGTGACCCCATCTAATTTCCATATTCCATAACTAATTTCGGAGTCAAATTTATCAACCACCTCGTCCCAGAATGGAGTATGAAATGATAGAACAGTTGACTTGGACTCAGGAAGGACAGGAACTAATACCGACTCAGGAAGGTGACTTAAGTCAAGTAAAGGTTCAGGAGTCGAAATAGGTTCAGAAATTGGGTCCAAGTCAAGAAATTGAAACTCCAGTCCACATGTATTTTCTAACAATGGAATGTGACTTAATGTGGGTGATTCCAGTTCATGAATGATAGGTGGAGGAATCAAAACTGACTCTAAAACATTACTCAAGTTTGGTAACACAACAGGAGTCAAGATTGATTCAGAAAGCTGAACTGGATCACAGATATGAGAATCTAGGTCACATATCTCATTGACTTCAATATCAAAAAATTGAGAACTTGCCAATTTGTCAATAGGATCTTCAAGAGTGTATAATTGGTCAAGTTCAATATGATCCTCACAGATGGGTGATTCAATTTCATTATGGATTGTACAGGATCCAATGTTGACTTGGGGAAAAGATCGAAATCAGGTGAAGATACCGGAGTCATTATTGAATCAGGAAGAAGCATTGAATCACTAAGTTGGGGTTCAAGATCATATTCATTCTCAAGTTCTATTTCAGAAAAAGGAAAACTTGCTAAACTATCAATATCTTTTTCAAAATTTGAAGTTTGGGCAAGTTCAAGTGGTTGTTCTGAATGGAATCTTGATTTCCAAAACTACATGACTCTTCGGCTCTAACAGAATAGTTAGTGACATCAGGACGGTGGGAACGCAGAGATTCGACCATCATATCTATGTCACGATTACGAGTGTTTTGAGCCTGAGTCATGGCTTCAAGCATCTTTTCATAGTTGATAGGTTCATTGTTTTGATGAAAAGAGGAAGAATTGTCTTGGAAGTGGTAGTGAAATTGTGAGTCCATCAGATTTTGGGATTTGTGTTTGGACTCACGCATACTCATTTCATAATTGATGGTTTCCTATTTTGGACGGGTGGAACTGAGTATGAATCTTGAACATAATGTGGACTGGGTGGAGAAGGAGGACAAGGTGGTTGGAAATTATGCTCGGGGGAGGTGAATCCCCACTGACTCGGTAAAGAGTTGAAGTCATTATGGAAATTATAGTTATTAGATGGGGTATGGGTCATATTGATTCGGATAAGACCAATCTGGCACACTAGGTTGGTCAAAGTTATGATATGCCGGGTTGGTAATATCCGAAAATGAAGTCGGTGTGTAATATGGATTATTATTGTAGTTGAAAAATTGTTATTATAGTCCATATCACACAATAGAATACAAACAAAGAAAAACAAACAAATAAACAAACAAAAAAGAAAAAGAAAAAAATCTAGCCTAAGTTAGGGTAGACTTAGGACCTAGACGACTCCTAACTGGTTAGACTTTCCACGGGAGGTCTAATGTAGACTTTAACCACAAGCTAATCAGCCAGGTCAGGGCAAGGTTGGTGGGAGGTTTTCCGTCAAAGACGTTCCTTAATTAAATAACCACCAACCTTCGGGCTTTCGGCCCTCAATCCCTTTCCTAGACACTGATTTTGCAGGAGTTAGATTCCAACATTTTTCCCCCTTAGGATAATCTCCTAATTGAGTCCGAGATGTCCCTAGGGCCAACGTCTACTCAATTTTAGTTAGGCTTGGGTTAGTGAGTGCTTGGAATGTGATTTTTGGGCTAAGGAAGGGTGATTAAATCCCCACCTTATCTTGTTATGGGTTAGTGCCCTTAAGATGATTTTGTGCAAGGTGTGCAAGATAAAGAAAGTAACATTCAAAGCAAATATCACCCAAGAATGTTTCCTATGCTATATGCTATGCTTACATACCTTGTCTCCAGCACTCTTCAACAGTAAAAAAAATAAATGAATTGAAAAGAACGCGTGCCTAAAATGCAAACGTCTAATCAATTTTTAACTTTTGCAACAAATTTTTACTGTTGATTATTAGCAGGTTTTTGTGATGGCATATAAGAAATAATAATTGCAGAAAACTATAATTTGCAAAGCTAGCAGCCCTGCAAAAATCTGTTTGTAGTCAACTCGTCCTTGCCGCGGATCCGCGGCTTTTGCCGTGGAAATGCGGCAATTCAGAGGGCCCTTGGTCTCTGCTTTCTATAGCAAAGGCCCAAGGCTACTTATATGTTACTGCAACCTTAAATTTTAGCTTTGCTTGCCCTGAACCTGCAACAGAGAAGAAAATTCGTTTAGTTCTAAAAAAATTCAGATTTCAAAAAAAAAATTTCAGATTTCAATAAAAAACATGTTACCCTCCCGGCAACGGCGCCAAAATTTGATTGAGGCAAAACTGCACAAAAAATACGAAATTATAGAACTTAAGAAAGGAATGTGCAAGTGCTCAATTCTTCCGCTATAGCAAGTGGCTAATGCGGGTCGTGATCCACAAGGAGGGTTTGCGATGGAAGCGTTTACAGTTTTATTGAAATCGTTATCAAAACTAAGCGAAGGTTCTTCTCTGTTTTATGTTATGAAAAGAAAAAGAAAGTTATAGTTAAAGTTAGAGAGAAAGCGAGAGATGAAGAAGTGGAAAATCGGAAAACAATAAAAAGCGACTATGTACAAATGAAGTGGAGGAAAAGATCGAAAACGATTGGGAAGAAGTGGTGAAAGAAATCGTGTTGGCGATCTATACTATAGCGATAAAAGAAACGAAAGAAAGTTAAGAATTACTTACCTAGTTTGGTGATGACTTACTTGGAAACCTTTTTGCAAGTTCTACCTTGTGCTTCGGAGGCGTTCAACGCATAGATCATAAACTCGAACTCGGTCCCCGTGCACATTATATCGTCAAGCATAAGAAGAACGAAGTGATGCGAGCTTGGAAGAGGAGAACGTCTTCATGAACTATCGCTGGCTCTCACGTAGCATCGGTGTACTTGCTTTAGAGTTCACTTGTAGACTCAACACATACAACCAAGGTGAAGTAGAAAAGGAAACGAAAAGCAAAACAAATGTAAAGGAAAGTAAAGAAACGAACACAAAGAAAAGTTTACCTTTATTGCTTACTGAGACAATGAAAGAAAGGAGGAGGAGTACATCGGTGTCACTCTCAACATCAGCCTCTCTCTCTTACTTACATGAATCATCTTCTAAACTAAGCTACATACAAGTTACATAAAAGTAAAAACTAAACTACAAAATGGAAAAACTAGTCTAAAATCCTAACTCTGCATTGGCCTCCATTTTCAGTGCACAATATGGCCTTTTATAGGCAGAAAACCCAACCACCAAGATCCCGGGGAGGTCGGGGGAGCAAACGCTCCCCTAACTCCCCAAGATTGCCGCAAAAACGCGGCTATTGCCGCATTTTTGCGGCATTAGTGTGGCCAGGTGGCCACATCAAGAGGGGGGTGGCTCCTGGTTTGAAGTGGGACTCGTATCTCCTGCTGGTTTTCTTGTTGCTTCTTCAACCGCTGACTGAATTGGCTTTTGATTTCTAGCTTCGATTCCTCGATTCAAGGAGAGTTTTTCTCAACCCTTGATATGCCAAGATATAGCCAGATTTTCTATTCAAAAATTAGCAACCAATCACTAATCAATAATTAGATTTGTTTATTTTTTTTATAAGGCATAAGAATCTTTGTTTTTGAACCCTAAGTGTGTAAGTGTATGAAGTGTGCATATTTCTTCAAGGTAAAGATCAAGACTAAATTACTTTGACAAATTATCTTCCTAACCCTAAAAATCAAACTAATAATCTTATTTTGACCAAGTATAAGAAATCCTAATTTAGATTTTCCTATTCCTTAAAATTAACTTAATTTCTTACAAAAATAAGTCAAAATATTGTTTCTATTTTTCAAAAAGTTTTTAATAAAAGAAAACCTAAGTTATGTTAGAACCCTCCCCCAAACCTATCTCATGCATTATCCTCAATGTATGAATTAATGCATAGATGCATGAAAAAGAAGAAAGGGAAGGAAAATGTTACCTTAAGGTGGTGGTTCCGTTGGTGGTCTAATTGGTCCACGAAATGCGGCCCAATCAACTTTTCTTGGGGCTCGGAGGAACCCACCAGAAATTACTCTAATATAACCCACTAAAAAGATGTGTCCATAAAGGATTTTTATTAAGTATTTGACCCCATCTAATTTTCAAATTCCATAATAAATTTCGGAGTCAAATTTGTCAACCACCTCGTCCCAGAATGGAGTATGAAATGATAAAATGATTGACTTGGACTCAGGAAGTATAGGAACTAATACCGACTCAGGAAGGTGACTTAAGTCAAGTAAAGGTTCAGGAGTCGAAATAAGTTCAGGAATTGGGTCCAAGTCAAGAAATTGAAACTCAAGTCCACATTTATTTTCCAACAATGGAATGTGACTTAATATTGGTGATTCAAGTTCAGAATGATAAGTGGTAGAATCAAAACTGACTCTAAAATATTACTCAAGTTTGGTAACAAAACAGGAGTCAATATTGATTCAGAAAGTTGAACTGGATCACAGATTTGAGAATCTAGGTCACATATCTCATTGAGTTCAATATCAAAAAAAATGAGAACTTGCCAATTTGTCAATGGGATTTTCAAAAGTGTATAATTGGTCAAGTTCAATATGATCCTCAAAGTGGGTGATTCAATTTCATGATGAATTGGCACAGGATTCAATGTTGACTTAAGAAAAAGATTGAAATCAGGTGAAGACACCGGAGTCATTATTAAATCAGGAAGTAAAATTGAATCACTAAGTGGAGATTCATGATCATATTCATTTTCAAGTTCGATTTCAGGAAAAGGATAACTTGCCAAGCTGTCAATATTCTTTTCAAAATTGGAGTTTGGGCAAGTTTAAATGGTTGTTCTGAAATAGAATCTTGATTTCCAAAACAACATGACTTTTCGGCTCTAGCAGAATGGTAAGTGACATCAGGACGGTGGGAACGTAGAGATTCGACCATCATATCTATGTCACGATTACGAGTGTTTTGAGCCTGAGTCATGGCTTCAAGCATCTTTTCATAGTTGATAGGCTCATTATTTCGATGAAAAGATGAAGTATTGTCTTGGAAGTGGTAGTGAAATTGTGAGTCCAGCAGATTTTGTGATTGTTGTTTGGACTCACGCATACTCCTTTCCAAAATTGATGGTTTTCTATTTTGGACTGGTGGAACTGAGTATGACTCTTGGGGATATTGTGGACTAGGTGGATAAGGGGGACAAGTTGGTTGAAAATTATGCTCGGGGGAGGTGAATCCCCACTGACTCGGTGAAGAGTTGAAATAATTATGGAAATTATAGTTATTAGATTGGGGGTATGGGTTATATTGATTCGGATAAGACCAATCCGGCACACTAGGTTTGTTAAAGTCATGATATGCCGGTTGGTAATATCCGAAAATGAAGTCGGTGTGTAATATGGATTACTATTAAAGTTGGAAAAAATTATTATTATAAGCCATATCACACAATAGAATACAAACAAAAAGAAAGAAAAACAAACAAATAAACAAATAAAAAAGAAAAAATTCTAAACTAAGTTAGGGTAGACCTATGACCTAGACGACTCCTAACTGGTTAGACTGTCCACGGGAGGTATTATGCAGACTTTGACCACAAGCTAATCAGCCAGGTCAGGGCAAGGTTGGTGGGAGGTTTTCCGTCAAAGACGTTCCTTAATTAAATAACCACCAACCTTCGGGCTTTCGGCCCTTAATCCCTTTCCTAGACACTGATTTGGCAGGAGTCAAATTCTAACACCTTTCCCCCTTAGGATAATTTCCTAATTGAGTCCGAGATGTCCCTAGGGCCAACGTCTACTCATTTTAAGTTAGGCTTTGGTTAGTGAGTGCTTGGAATATGATTTTTGGGCTAAGGAAGGGTGATTAAATCCCCACCTTATCTTGTTAATGGGTGGTGCCCTTAAAATCAATTTGTGCAAGTGTACAAATAAATAAGATTCACTCAAAGCGATATAAATCAACCAAGAAGTGAGTCCTATGCTAAATGCAATGCAAACATACCTTGCTCCAGCACTCTTCAACAGTAAAAATAAATGAATTGAAAAGACACGTGCCTAAAATGCAAACGTCTAATCAATTTTTTTTTCTTTTCAACAAATGTTTTACTGTTGATTATTAGCAGGCTTATGTGATGGCATATAAGAAAAAATAAAGTTGCAGAAAACTAGAATTTGCAAAGCAAGCAACCCTGCAAAAACACGTTAGTAGTCCACTCCTTTTTGCAGCGTTTTCGCGGCGTTGGCCGCGGATCCGTGGCAAAGCAGAGGGCACTTGGTCTCTGCTTTCTAGAGCAGAGGCCCAAGGCCACTTATATGTTACTGCAACTTTAATTTCCTATTTTACTTGCCCTTAACCTGCAACAGAGAAGAAAATTCATTTAGTTCTAAAAAATTTTCAAGAAAAATCAGATTTCAATAGAAACACGTTACCCTCCCCGGCAACGGCGCCAAAATTTGATTGAGGCTAAACCTGCACAAAAATACGGAATTTCAGATCTTTTAATAAAAAAAATGTGCAAGTGCTCAATTCTTCCGCGATAGCAAGTGGCTATGCGGGTCGTGATCTACAAGGAGGGTTTTGCGATAGAAGCGTTTACGTTCTTTATTGAATCGTTATGAAAACAAAAGCAAAGATTCTTCTTTGTTTAAAGAAATAAAAATGAAAAAGAAAGTTATGTTAAAGAAAGAAAACGATAGATGAAGAAGGTGGAAAAAAATCAGAAAACGGCGAAAGCGACTATGTACAAATGATTATTTACAAGGAAGTGAAAAGGAGTGGTGTTGGTGATTTAATTTATAGAAATGAAAGAAAAGAAAGAAGAGGAAGAAATACTTACCTAGATTGATTGATGACTTACCTGAAAACCTTTGCAGGTTCTACCTTTGTTTAGGAGGCGTTCAACGCATGGATCATAAGCCCGAGCTCAGTCCCCGTTCGCATTATATCATTAAGTCTCGCACAAGCATGAAGTGATACGTCTTGAGGAGGAGAACGTCTTCATGAACTATCGTTGGCACTCACATAACATCGTTATACTTGTGCTTTGAAATTCACTTGTAAACTCAACAAAAACAAATGAGGCAAAGTAGAAGAGGAAGACGAAAACAAAAGAAAATGAAAGTAAAGAAGAACACAAAAATGTTACCTTTTATTGCTTGAAACGATGGAAGAAAGGAGGAGGGTACATCGGTGTCACTCTCAACATATGCCTCTCTCTCTTACTTACATGAATCATCATCTAACCTAAGCTTATATACAATTTACATAAAAAGAAAAAAAAACACCTAAACTAAGAAATGAAAAACTTGGCTAAATCCTATCTCTGCCTGATCGTCCATTTTCAGCACAAAGAATGGCCTTTTATAGGCAAAAAACCCACAAGCAGGATCCCGGGAGATCGGGGGAGCAAACGCTCCCCCTAACTCCCCAAGATTGCCGCGGAAATGCGGCTTGGGCCGCATTTTCGCGGCCAGGGTGTGGCCAGGTGGCCACACCCTGTTGGTGGGTCTCCCTGGCGTCTCGTTCTGTCTTTATCTGGGGTTGGATTTGCAGTTTGGCTCCGAGTTTTTGAAGAAATGGCCATTGATCTTTGCTTCAACCGATCGATTCTGAGAGGATTCTTCTCAACCGATTTTCAACCTCTTGATTTTGCCCTGATTCAGTGAGTGTGAATTAATTTTGATTTAATTCAGAATTTTGGTGGGCTTTGGGCTCATTTCTCTTCATCTCCTTAAAGATTAGGCCTGCAAATAAATCAAACAATTAATTAGGACAATGCAGGCTTTTATTCTATAATACGTATGGACATATGATATTAAATATGCAACATTAGCGACCAATCATCTACCTTGCATTCGGAGGCGTTCAACGCATAGGTCATAGGATCTATCTCGGTCCCAGTTCGCATTATATCATCAAGTCTTAGCAAGAATGAAGTGATACGGATCTTGAGGAGGAGATCGTCTTCATGAACTATCGTTGGCACTCACAAAGCATCGTTATACTTATGCTTCTGGATTCACTTGCAAACTCATCAAAAACAAAGGAGGTAAAGTAGAAAGAGAAAGATGGAAACAAAAGAAAATACGAACATAAAAAGAAGCATTTACCTTTATTACTTGCAGAAACAATGGAAGAAAGGAGGAGGGTACATCGGTGTCACTCTCAACATTAGCCTCTCTCTCTCTTACTTACATGAATCTTCATCTAACCTAAGCTTACATACAAATTAAAGTTACATAAAAAGAAAACAAAACCTATACTACAAAATGGAAAACTAGGTTAAATCCTATCTCTGCATGGTCCTCCCTTTTGCCTTTGAGTGCAGGTATTTATAGGAGAAATGGAGAGGGTAGAGGAGTATGAAGATAAGTAAATCTGGCAATTTTTGAACTCCCCTTATCTTCAACTTGATTTGAGGTGGATATTCAGTTCTGATCTGCAGTTTGTTGGCGTATTGATTGCTGAATATCACTTATCAAGTGACAGAATTAAAAATAATGATCAACATAAGAATTGTAGCTCTGTAAGTCTGCTTTCTGGATCATCTTGAATCATCAGAATTGCGATTCTGTAGCAAAAGTTATGATTCGAATACTAAAATGTATCCAGTCAGAATCTGAATCAAACTTGCTTCATCTCATCCGTTGATCTTCTCTCTATCCATTTATCTTTGTATTTGATATTATCCTCAGTTGATCTTTAGCTAACCAAAATGGATTTATAGAAATCTGAATTTTATCAGTTTCCATTTGGTGTTATCTTTTTGATTTGCTCTGATCTTCAGCTGAACATTTGGCCCAATCCTTGATTTGTTCTAACTAGATCTGGGATCATCCTCAGCTAACCAAATAGATCCAGTTAAATCTGATTTTAAATAGTATTTATTTAGTTTAATTCTCTTTCTCTTCATTATTATCTTCTGCAAAATAAATATTTAAGACAAGGAAATTAGCAGATTTATTACACGATAAATGTAGGAGTGTAATGAAAAGAATGCAAAATATGTGTACGATCAACCTACTAAGATCTTGATCATGAATCTGTTACTAATTAATACAAGATCATTAGTACTATAACTACATGAGTTGATCATCATCAAAACTAGAGTGATGGGCCTTTGGGCCAACAAGACCCAGTCGGGCCTAAACGATCCAGCGCAGAGGCTCTGTTGGATTGCGCATAGGATGACGTCTTGTTTTTTTTATCACCGCGGAGATAATTAGCACTAAATAGTGCTTTAGCTCTAGTTTCGCGGCTAAGAACTTTAGGAATGCCCTTGGGTGCTGAAGCTGCATAAGCACCACTGTCAACACTTGGGGATAATCCCTTAGCTCCGCTGCAAAGGGCGAGCTTGGCGCTTGATGAACTAGGGAGCGAAGCACGCTGTGGTGCTTTATCCGCTATGTTGCTGGAACATCATGCGTACCCTGAGGTACAGTAGCTTCGCTCATAAGAACAAGGCTGGCACGAGGAGTTACTACTCTTGAATTAGGCTAAGGCATAGTCGTCGTGACTTCACGGCTGACAGTCTCGACGAAACAGGCAGACATCTTGCCTTTTTCTTCACAAGAGAGATGAACTTGTGGCGCAGCTACAATTGAGGCTTCATACAGTGCCTTCTGCTTTGGCCTCCACATCTGCTTTGACAAAGGAGACTTAGGTTCGCAGGGAACCTGACTAGCCACACGCGAAACTGAGAGGTGTTGGAAGGATTCTGCTTCCAGATTCTGCTCCGAAACCTTTGCCATCGAGACCTTTCTATGCTTTTGTGCATGGAGCATTAGACCACCCCCAGAGAGGAGTTCTTTAAATTTTCCTTGGTCGAAGTGAACGACTAGGTTTTTGAAGGTAACAGGCTGAAGATTCTGACCCTTGCATTGCGGGCCTGCTTCCTTGTTGCGCCAGAGGACCGTGGTAGGCTCGCAGAGAGCCTTTTCTGTCTCTACAGAGACTTGCTTTGAAGTTTTAGCCAGAGGGGCTCTGGCCACATCGGCTTTCTTGAATTCAGAGATAGACCCGAAGGTCTGTTCGTCGCATTGTGACACTTGATTCTCAACAGTGGAGAATATCTTCCCCAGCGGAGTCGCCATCTTGTTTTCCATTGATTTTGCAAAGGGAAAACTTACAAAAAAGGGTCGAGGAGCTAAATTACAAGTATTCTAAAAAGATTACAAGTAGATCTCCTCTGAGATTCTAGAGAAGTGTGTTGATAGGAGTCTGGTCAGCGCGCGACCACTTTGTCCCTTTGACGTTGCGATCGATGGGATTCCCTTCTCGCCTGGTTCGGGGAATCGGAGAACAGAAGGTAGGTAGAACCCTCTTGTTACTTCTCAAACTGCCTCCACTTGGGAATTCCTTCTCGCCTGGTTCCGAAAATTTCTTAAGAGGAAGGAAGGTATGAGGGTATCTGCACCCTGATTAGAGAAGCAGTTCTCTGAATTTTCTGAATTCTTAGAAGCAAGAGAATATATCTCTGTTTAGCCGTCTCTCTCTGTAGGTTGCCTCTCTCCTTTTTTGCGTGTGCCTTTTCATATGCCTCTGGTGGGCTATTTATAGGGAGAGCAGGGGTATAATTATCCCTTGAAAATCTGAAAATAGATTGAATCAATCTGTTTAAATCTGAAAAGTAGCCTTGTTGCGAGGCTAGATTCAGCTTCTGTGAAGTTAGGAATAGCAGGTAGCGTCGATCTCCTGATCTGTTTTGATTCTTTCCAAATAATTGAAAGATCTCCCTTGATCTTCTTACTTATTTTAGGAGAGTCAAGAGATTATGGTAAACAACTGCCAAATTTGATCTCAGCTTTGATCTGATTAGATTTAATCTTGAATAAATTTGATCTCATCTGGAGATTTAATTAGTCAAATGTGACCATAAAAGACCCGCAGCGGAGCTACCGCATCGAGCTCGCAGCGGAGCTGGAAGGAGCATCTGGCGAAGTCAGAAGAAGGCTCTTCAGCGGAGCTGGATAAACATCTGTGGTGAAGCTACCATTCTTCTGCGTGGTTGCATATGACTTCAAGCGAAGCTAACTCTCTGTGGAGTTAACTGAGCGCTTCAGGCGAAGCTATAAGTTAGCTCCCTGATGGAGCTTTGAACGGCTTCAAGGCGAAGTTGGGCAATCTTAGCCTCTCAGGCGAGGCTATCCCTTTGGGCTCATGTGATGCTAAGTGTTGAGCAAACCTAGCATCTTAGACCTGCTTAGGTCTCTTCAAAGACAATCTGGGCTTACTGTCTGCTTCACTGGATCAGTAAAGTCCAAGTCGCTGATTTATCCCTTGGAGATGGGTATAGAACTGGTCGTCAGCTTGTCTGTCACTTGTCTTTTGTAAATGTCAACAAGTTTAGACATTGTTCAGGCCAGTCAGGAATCTTGTCTTTTTTAGAGTGTCAACAATTAGGTCCCCACTACCCAAGAGGCCTGCCCTGACTCTAGCACTAGCGCCCGCCGCAGCTCAAAAGGAGTTGGTCTGCACTTTCTGCCATCTGCCTGGTCAAGCCCTAAAGGACTGTAGACTGGCAAATTACAAGTGCCTGGCCTGCGGGCCAGTGATCATCAGCTCCGTGACTACCCCAAGGCTAACAAATTCACATCCAGAGGACCTACGCCGCAACAGGTCCCAACCCGCACACAGCCCAGGGTTGCACTTTCGACCCAGCAGGAGATGTTTCTTAGAATCAAGGGAAAGACACCACAGCAAGGCCGACGAGCAAAGAGGCAAGGTCGAGCCTACAACCTGACTTTAGAGGAAGCTAAAGTGGCTGATAGAGTCATTGCAGGTACCATCTTAGTACAAATCTATTCCTGCACATATTCTCTTCGATTCCGGGGCTACTCATTCTTTTATTTCTGCAAACTTTATTGCTCGGCACCATATTTCTTGTGATGATATGATTAACCCCTGGAATATAGCCACGGGAGGCGGGGTAGTGTCTATTCTAAAGAATGTAGGAAGTCTCCTATAGCGATCTATGGTAGGGAGTTCTAGCCAACCTGATAGTCATAAACGACTCTGGGTTTGATGTTGTCTTGAGCATGGACTAGTTGGGCACTTCCTACGCTCTCATTGACTGTAGGAAGTAGAAGTTACTTTTTGAGTCCCCAGTCATCCAGAGTTTGAATTCCATGCTGGGGATGTAACTCTGGAGCAAGCCCAATTCAAGAAGAGGCAATTGAAGGGAGTGCTAGAGTCCTTGAACTCTAAGGAGGAGGCTAATATGCCTGAGGTAGTATGTGAATTTCTTGACATCTTTCCTGAGGATCTCCCTGGACTGCCCCCTATTCGAGAGATTGAATTTAGTAATGAAATCTTACCAGGATCAACCCCTATTTCTAAGGCACCATACCGCATGGCTTCGATAGAACTAGTGGAACTGAAAAAACTTATTCAAGAATTGCTCGACAAGAGGTTAATTCGATCGAATTCTTCACCCTAGGGCGCTCTGGTCCTTTTAGTCAAGAATAAGGATGGTAGCCAGCTACTATGCATTGATTACCTGGAGCTGAACCAAGTCACAATCAAGAACAAGTATCCGTTATACCAGATTGACGATCTCTTTGATCAACTGGGCAGAGCCAAAGTATACTCTAAGCTGGATCTCCATTTTGGTTATCACCAAGTGCGAGTGAAAACTGATAATGTGCCTAAGACTGCTTTTTGGACGCGATATGGACATTTTGAGTTCCTTGTTTTGTCATTGGGTGTCACCAATGCTTCTGCGATATTCATGGACTTGATGAACCACATCTTTGCTCCATACTTAGATCAATTCGTTGTGGTCTTCATCGATGATATCTTGATCTATTCCAAGACCAAAGAGGAGCACGCGGAATACCTGAGGATTGTCTTGAAAAAACTAAGACAACAGAAGTTATATGCAAAGCTTAGTAAGTGCTCTTTTTGGCTAGATAATGTCTCATTTCTCGGGCATATCATATCTGGGGAAGGCATCTCGGTGGATCCAGCCAAAGTAAAAGCTGTCAGAGATTGACTAATTCTTAAGTCTATCACAGAAGTGAGAAGTTTCCTTGAACTGACTAGCTACTATCATCGGTTTGTTCAAAATTTCTCCAGGATCGCCGAACCTCTAACCAATCTGACTAGAAAAGAGGTGAAATATCAGTGGACTAAGGCATGTCAGATGGCATTCGCGGAACTGAAGGATCGATTGACAACAACAGCAGTTCTAACAATTCTAGATGAATCTAGAGGGATGGTGATACATAGCGATGCTTCTAGCGTGTCCTGGATTGTGTGTTGATGCAACGAGACAGAGTGATATTATTCACCTCAAGACAACTGAAGCCACATGAGAGGAATTACCCAACCCATAATCTGAAACTAGCGGCGGTCATCTTTGCCCTTAAAATGTGGAGACACTAACTTCTCGGGGAGTGTGGAGACATTCACAGATCATAAGAGTCTCAAGTACATTTTCACCCAAAAGGAGCTCAACATGCGCCAAAGGAGATGGCTAAAACTCAGGGCAGACTATGATATTGACCTACAATACCACATCAGAAAGGTGAATGTAGTTCCTGATGCTCTCAGTAGGAAGTCTCTTTCATGATGATGACTCAGCAGAAGGAACTGCAGGAAGAGATTCTTGGGCTAGACTTGGAGATCATTCTACTTGGAGATATTGGAAGACTCATAACCTTGGTGACTCAACCATATCTGATCGAGAAGATCAAGAAAGTTCAGAGGGAAGACCCTAATTTCAGAAGATCAGAGAAGAAGTGAAAGTCAGGCTAAGACAGGATATAGTTATCTATGCTGATGGTTCACTTCGGTTCGGTAGCAGACCTTGTGTACCATCCGGGAAAGTTCGAAGGGAGTTGCACTCTAAAGCCCACGGTTCCCCTTATTCGGTGCACCCTGGAGGTACTGATTGGTCGCTAATGTTGCATATTTAATATCATATTTCCATACTTATTTTAGAATAAAAGCCTGCATTGTCCTAATTAAATGCTAAATTTATTTGCAGGCCCAATCCTTAAGGAGATGAAGAGAATGAGCCCAAAAGCCCACCAGAATTCTGAATTAAATCAGAATTAATTCACACTCACTAAATCAGGGCAAAATCAAGAGGTTGAAAACCGGTTGAGAAGAATCCTCTCAGAATCGATCGGTTAAAGTCAAGAATCCAAGGCCATTTCGTCAGAATCTGGGACTCAAACGAAGAAACCAACTGAGGATAAATGCAGAAGGAACTCCCAGTGTGACCCACCAACAGGGTGTGGCCACCTGGCCACACCCTAGCCACGGAAACGCGGCCAAAGCCGCGTTTCCGTTGCTTAGTTATGGAGTTAGGGGGAGCGTTTGCTCCCCCGATCTCCCCGGGAACCTTTTGGTTAGGGTTTTGCCTACAAAAAGCCAATTGTTGCACGCAAAATGGGACGACCATGCAGATTAGGATTTAGCCTAGTTTTCATTCTTTGTAGTTTAGGTTTTTCTTTTCTTGTTATGTAACTTGTATGTAAACTTAGGGTAGAAGAAGATTCATGTAAGTAAGAGAGAGAGGCTGATGTTGAGAGTGACACCGATGTACCCTCCTCCTTTCTTCCATTGTCTCTGCAATTAATAAAGGTAAAAGCTTCTTTTTATGTTCATATTTTGTTTTGCTTTCCTCTTCCTCTTTCTACTTTACCTTGGTTGTATTTGTTGAGTTTACAAGTGAATTCCAAAGCAAGTATAACTAAGCTACGTGAGAGCCAGCGATAGTTCATGAAGACGTTCTCCTCTTCCAAGCTCCGCATCACTTCGTTCTTGATATGATTGACGATATAATGTGCACGGGGACCGAGCTCGAGTTTATGATCTATGCGTTGAATGCCTCCGAAGAAAAAAGGTAGAACTTGCAAAAGGTTTCCAGGTAAGTCATCAATTAAACTAGGTAAGTATTCCTTCTTTTCTTTCCTTTCTCTCATTTTTGTAAATTATATCACCACCTCTTCCAACTCTTTTTCCTCCACTTCATTTGTACATATTCGCTTCATTGTTTTCTGATTTTTCCACCTTCTTCATCTCTCACTTTCTTCTTAACTTTAACTATTAACTTTTTTTCTTTTTCTTAACTTTAAAACAGAGAAGAACTCTCGTTTTGTTTTCATAACGATTTCAATATAAAACCGTAAACGCTTCTATCGCAAAACCCTCCTTGTGGATCACGACCCGCATAGCCACTTGCTATAGCGGAAGAATTGAGCACTTGCACATCTTCTTTCTTAAGTTCTATAATCCCGTATTTTGTGTGCAGGTTTAGCCTCAATCAAATTTTGGCGCCGTTACCGGGGAGGGTAACGTTTCTATTGAAATCTGAATTTTTTATTGAAAATTTTTTAGAACTAAAATGAACTTTCTTCTCTGTTGCAGGTTAAGGGCAAGCAAAGCAGAAAATTAAGATTGCAGTAACATATAAGTGGCCTTGGGCCTCTGCTTTAGAAAGCAGAGACCAAGTGCCCTCTGCTTTGCCGCGTTTTCACGGCCAAAGCCACGGATCCGCGGCAAAAAGGAGTGGACTACTAACGTGTTTTTGCAGGGTTGCTTGCTTTGCAAATTCTAGTTTTCTACAACTTTACTTTTTCTTATATGCCATCACATAAGCCTGCTAATAATCAACAGTAAAACATTTGTTGAAAAGATAAAGAAATTGATTAGACGTTTGCATTTTAGGCACGTGTCTTTTCAATTCATTTATTTTTACTGTTGAAGAGTGCTGGAGCAAGGTATGTTTGCATTGCATTTAGCATAGGACTCACTTCTTGGTTGATTTATATCACTTTGAGTAAATCTTATTTATCTTGTACACTTGCACAAATGATTTTAAGGGCACCACCCATTAACAAGATAAGGTGGGGATTTAATTACCCTTCCTTAGCCCAAAATCAGATTCCAAGCACTCACTAACCCAAGCCTAACTAAAAAAGAGTAGACGTTGGCCCTAGGGACATCTCGGACTCAATTAGGAGATTATCCTAAGGGGGAAAAGTGTTGGAATTTGACTCCTGCCAAATCAGTGTCTAGGAAAGGGATTAAGGGCCGAAAGCCCGAAGGTTGGTGGTTATTTAATTAAGGAACGTCTTTGACGGAAAACCTCCCACCAACCTTGCCCTGACCTGGCTGATTAGCTTGTGGTCAAAGTCTGCATTAGACCTCCCGTGGACAGTCTAATCAGTTAGGAGTCGTCTAGGTCATAGGTCTACCCTAACTTAGCCTAGAATTTTTTCTTTTTTGTTTGTTTATTTGTTTGTTTCTTTTTGCTTGTATTCCATTGTGTGATATGGCCTATAATAACAATTTTTCCAACTTCAATAATAATCCATATTATACATCAAACTCTTTTTCGGATATTACCAACTCGGCATATCATGACTTTAACCAACCTGGTGTGCCGGATTGGTCTTATCCGAATCAATATAACCCATGTTCCCCATCGTATGACTATAATTTCCATAACGATTTCAACTCTTCACAGAGTCAGTGGGGATTCACCTACCCCGAGCATAATTTTCAACCAACTTGTCCCCCTTATCCACCTAGTCCACAATATCCCCAAGAGTCATACTCAGTTCCACCAGTCCAAAATAGAAAACCATCAATTTTGGAAAGGAGTATGCGTGAGTCCAAACAACAATTACAAAATCTGATGGACTCACAATTTCACTACCACTTCCAAGACAACACTTCATCTTTTCATCAAAACAATGAATCCATCAATTATGAAAAGATGCTTGAAGCCATGACTCATGCTCAAAATGCTAGAAATCATGACATAGATATGATGGTCGAATCTCTACGTTCTCACCGTTTGACCAGTTCTGATGTCACTAGCCATTCTGTTAGAGCTGAAGAGTCATGTAGTTTTGGAAATTAAGATTCCATTTCAGAACAACCATTTGAACTTGCCCAAACTCCAAATGAAATTGATAGTTTGGCAAGTTATCCCTTGCCTGAAATAGAACTTGAAAATGAATATGATCATGAACTAGAACTTAGTGATTCAATTTTACTTCCTGATTCAATAATGACTCCGGTATCTACACCTGATTTCAATCTTTTTCCCGAGTCAACATTGGATCCTGTGTCAATTCATCATGAAATTGAATCACCCATCTTTGATGATCATATTGAACTTGACCAATTTTATAATCTTGAAAATCCCATTGATAAATTGGCAAGTTCTCATTTTATTGATATTGAACTCAATGAGATATGTGACCTAGATTCTCAAATCTGTGATCCAGTTCAACTTTCTGAATCAATATTGACTCCTGTTGTGTTACCAAACTTGAGTAATATTTTAGAGTCAGTTTTGATTCCTCCACCTATCATTCCTGTACTGGAATCACCCATATTAAGTCACATTCCATTGTTGGAAAATAATTGTGGACTTGAGTTTCAATTTCTTGACTTGGACCCAATTCCTGAACTTATTTCGACTCCTGAACCTTTACTTGACTTAAGTCACCTTCCTGAGTCGGTATTAGTTCCTGTCCTTCCTGAGTCCAAGTCAATCATTCTATCTTTTCACACTCCATTCTGGGACGAGGTGGTTGACAAATTTGACTCCGAAATTAATTATGGAATTTGGAAATTAGATGGGGTCAAATACTTAATAAAAATCCTTTATGGACACATCTTTTTAGTGGGTTATATTAAAGTAATTTCTGGTGGGTTCCTCCGAGACCCAAGAAAAGTTGATTGGGCCGCGTTTCGTGGACCAATCAGACCACCACCGGAACCACCACCTTAAGGTAACATTCTCCTTCCCTTTCTTCTTTTCATGCATCTATGCATTAATTCATACATTGAGGACAATGCATGAGATAGGTGTGGGGAGGGTCTGACATAGCTTAGGTTTTCTTTTTTATTAAAAACTTTTTGAAAATAGAAATAATATTTTGACATATCTTTTGTAAGAAATTAAGTTAATTTTAAGGAATATGAAAATCTAAATTAGGATTTCTTATACTTGGTCAAAATAAGATTATTTGTTTGATTTTTGGGTTAGGAAGAAATTTGTCAAAGTAATTTAGTCTTGATCTTTACCTTGATGAAATATGCACACTTCATACACTTACACACTTAGGGTTCAAAAATAAAGATTCTTATGCCTTATAAAAAAAAATATATAAACAAATCTAATTATTGATTAGCTAGGTGCTTTGGCCTAAGCAAGCCTTAGTATTTATGCAAAAGATAATTTGATGAGTTAGAAAAAAGAAAAAAAACAAGTCTAATTATTGATTAGCTAGGTGCTTTGGCCTAAGCAAGCCTTAGTATTTATGCAAAAGATAATTAGTTGAGTTAGAAAAAAATGTGTATCCTCTGATTAAGCTGGGTATTTATGCCTCATGAAGCATAAGTATTCACGCCTAAAAGGGGTACATCGTATAAATAAAAACCTTAGTTTTGTGCCCTTATTTGCTTGAGTCCTTAAGTCCTTGGGGTGTTTTCTTACCCGGTGCCCTAAGACCGTTTGGTTTGGGAGTCATCGATTAGAGGCTCGTTACATGGGCAGATTAGAAAGCCTAATAGAACTAAGGAATAATACCACCAAAAAAAAAGTATATATAAATAAGGCATAAGAGTTAGAGTTAATGAACCCTTAGTCAAAATTTTCACATTCACAAGGTGCATATGACTTAGGGTAAAGTAATAGACTAGATGAGAAGTACAATTTGACTCCTTACTTTGATTGATAACAAATTTTTGAATAGAGACTAAGTTTAGGAATGAAAAATTCAGTTTTCCTATAACTTATAGATTGCTTAGATCTTATAATCATATTTCAAATATTTTTCTCTTTCAAAATGCTTTTCGAAAATACTAACTCTTTATTTCTCTTTCTTTATGGATTTTATGGGTGTAATCCACTGAAAACCCTCACGAGACAAAACTCGTCCTCTAGGGGAAACCTAGAGGTTTAACGGCTTGTTGCACACGCTCAGTGCAATCGCGTGACCTGCGAAAGTGGTCTAATAATCCTTAGTATAGTTTAGTTGTTTTGCTCAAGGACGAACAAAAGATAGGTATGAGGGTGTGATTGGTCGCTAATGTTGCATATTTAATATCATATTTCCATACTTATTTTAGAATAAGAGCCTGCATTGTCCTAATTAAATGCTAAATTTATTTACAGGCCCAATCCTTAATGAGATGAAGAGAAATGAGCCCAAAAGCCCACCAGAATTCTGAAATAAATAAGAATTAATTCGCACTCACTAAATCAGGGCAAAATCAAGAGGTTGAAAACCGGTTGAGAAGAATCCTCTCAGAATCGATCGGTTAAAGCTAAGAATCCAAGGCCATTTCGTCAGAATCTGGGACTCAAAAGAAGAAACCAACTGAGGATAAATGCAGAAGGAACTCCCAGTGTGACCCACCAACAGGGTGTGGCCACCTGGCCACACCTGGCCGCGGAAACGCGGCCAAAGCCGCGTTTTCGCGGCTTAGTTATGGAGTTAGGGGGAGCGTTTGCTCCCCCGATCTCCCCGGGATCCTTTTGGTTAGGGTTTTGCCTATAAAAAGCCAATTGTTACACGCAAAATGGGACGACCATGCAAATTAGGATTTAGCCTAGTTTTCATTATTTGTAGTTTAGGTTTTTCTTTTCTTGTTATGTAACTTGTATGTAAACTTAGGGTAGAAGAAGATTCATGTAAGTAAGAGAGAGAGGCTGATGTTGAGAGTGACACCGATGTACCCTCCTCCTTTCTTCCATTGTCTCTGCAATTAATAAAGGTAAAAGCTTCTTTTTATGTTCGTATTTTGTTTTGCTTTCCTCTTCCTCTTTCTACTTTACCTTGGTTGTATTTGTTGAGTTTACAAGTGAATTCCAAAGCAAGTATAACTAAGCTACGTGAGAGCCAGCGATAGTTCATGAAGACGTTCTCCTCTTCCAAGCTCCGCATCACTTCGTTCTTGATATGATTGACGATATAATGTGCACGGGGACCGAGCTCGAGTTTATGATCTATGCGTTGAATGCCTCCGAAGCAAAAAGGTAGAACTTGCAAAAGGTTTCCAGGTAAGTCATCAATTAAACTAGGTAAGTATTCCTTCCTTTTCTTTCCTTTCTCTCATTTTTGTAAATTATATCACCACCTCTTCCAACTCTTTTTCCTCCACTTCATTTGTACATATTCGCTTCATTGTTTTCTGATTTTTCCACCTTCTTCATCTCTTACTTTCTTCTTAACTTTAACTATTAACTCTTTTTCTTTTTCTTAACTTTAAAACAGAGAAGAACTCTCGTTTTGTTTTCATAACGATTTCAATATAAAACCGTAAACGCTTCTATCGCAAAAACCTCCTTGTGGATCACGACCCGCATAGCCACTTGCTATAGCGGAAGAATTGAGCACTTGCACATCTTCTTTCTTAAGTTCTATAATCCCGTATTTTGTGTGCAGGTTTAGCCTCAATCAGGTACTAAAATGTACAGAGACCTCAAGCAATACTTTTGGTGACACAGGATGAAGAGAGAGATATCTCGATTAATAACCCGTTGCCTTGTATGCCAGCAAGTCAAGGCGGAACACCAGAGGACGGCCGGGCTGCTACAACCACTCCATATTCCCAAATTGAAGTGGGAGAATATCACCATGGACTTTGTTGTGAGCTTGCCTAGGAGTCCAAGAGGGAACAATGCTATATGGGTGATCATGAACCGACTCACTAAGGGTGCTCACTTTATACCTATAAGAGCGAGCAATCTACATAAGCATAAGAAGAAAAGTATATGCAAGAAATAGTCAGAATGCATGGAGTCCCTGTTAGTATTATATCAGACAAAGACACCAGATTTGTCTCCCATTTCTGGGAAAGTCTTCAGAGGAGCTTAGGTAGCAAGTTAAAGTTTAGTACATCATTCCATCCTCAGACGGATGGCCAATCAAAAAGGACCATACAGATCCTAGAGGATATGCTTAGAGCCTGTATACTAGACTTTAGGGAATCGTGAGATGACAATCTACATTTAGTGGAGTTCGCCTGCAACAACAGCTATCAGGCCAGCATTCAGATGGCTCCATATGAGACACTTTATGAGAGAAAATGTAGGTCTCATATATGCTGGGATGACATTAGAGAAATGAAGCTACTCGGTCCAGATCTGATTTTACAGACAGTAGAGAAGGTGGCCAAGATCAAGAAATATAGAAAAACCGCTCAAGATCGTCAAAAGAAGTGGGGTGATGCCAAAAGAAGACCCTTCGAGTTTGTAGTAGGTGACCATGCATTTCTAAAGATCTCACCAACTCGAGGGGTCATTAGGTTCAACTGCAGTTGAAGTTGAGTCCCAGATACATTGGACCTTTGACATCATAGAGCGGGTCAGAGAAGTAGCATACCAGATAGCCTTGCCACCAGCACTAGATGGAGTTTACGACGTATTCCACATCTCCCAGTTAGGAAGTATGTCAGGGACGACCAACATGTCCTGGACTATTCAGATCTGAAGTTGAACCATGACTTATCCTATGAGGCTCAGCCAATCCGTATCATCGACAAGAAAGAGAAGATTCTGAAGAACAAGACCATTCCCTTGGTGCTGGTATCATGGGATCCAAGCTATCCTGGGGATTCCACCTGGGAATAGGAAGATGATGAAAAACACCTAGAGGGGGGGTGAATAGGTGTGAATGCTAATCTAATGATCTTTTTAAACTTTAATTAAATGAGTGATGCAACGATCTCTCAAAACACGACTAAGAGCCGAATACCCCTTGCGAGGTTCTGAACTCCTTCCTCCCAATTCCCCTTAAAATGGGTTAGAGGTGCGCAATGCAACCGTGTTGTATTGAGGTGTGATCGATCAATGCCAAGTATGATGATGTAAAAATGAAATGCACACAATGTAACACAACAAGTATAGCAAGTAAAGTAAACAAGACAAGATTGCACAAGTAGAGGGTTAGTTCTCAAGCAAATAATTCAAGACAATATAAAGCAAGAGAAATTGAAAGCAAGAATAACGCAAAGGCAATCGCAAACAAGATGATTTGTTTCGAGGTTCGAGCACACTTGCTCTAGTCCCCGCCTTCACCTCCGTGAAGGGTTTCCACTATCCACCGAGGATGCCTTTACAATTGGTCTACCGAAGACCGAGCACCGAGCTCCACCGAATACAAAGGACCTCTACCGAAGAGGTTGCTCCACAAGAAGGAATTACAAGAACAAAGTGATCACAATTTGATCACTACACTTTTTCTCAATCTTTTACAAACACTCTCACTTCAATTACAACTTCACTATGGAATGAGTATAGGATTTTTGGCTCTATGAAGTGTGGTGAGAAAACTTCAGTTGTAGAGTGATATAGAGAATCAAACACAACTGAAAAACAATCTTGAAAGAGTAGGAATTGAAAGCTTCAAAACAATTTTTCTTTTCTCTTTTGAAAACAACAAAACTTGAGGAATTTTCTTAGTGTCAAGAGGGAGAGACTTCTCCTCTATTTATAGGGTTGAAAATAAGTTAAAAACATTTTCTTTTCACCTAATTCAACCTGCAAAAGTACCTCAACAACTCTCCAAAAGTCTGTTAAAACAGAAAAAGAAAACAGATTTTCAGAAAATCTCAAAGAGGAAAGAGCCGTTGCTAATTTGCAGGCTTGGCGGTCGACCGGTCCGGTCGACCGCCAGGCCAGCTGGAAGTAGCCGTTGGCTCCCGGTCGACCGGTCCGGTCGACCGACCCAAAAGGAGGAAACACAGTTTCCTTCTTCCGGTCGACCGATCCGGTCGACCGAAAATTCCCAAGAGCAGAATGCTCTCCGTCGGTCGACCGGTCCGGTCGACCGACGGACATGCACAAACAGTGCATGTCCAGGCACATCGCCGGTCGACCGGGCCGGTCGACCGATGTTGCCTGACATTGAAAAACTGGGCTGTTTTGAGTTAGAAAAATTTTGATAAATAATTTAAAAATACATATAGCTAAGTATTATGCAGAAAATAGTTTATACACATGTTTTAAACAAGTTTTTCAGGATATAAAGCTTTGGTACATGTATATATAAACTAAGGCATAAAACTTAGAAATAACCATTTTCAATAACTAATTTCAAAACATAGGAAATACATGAAACAAGTGTGTGTGCAAATCCTAGAGCCAAATTTCCTATATTCAAACTTTAACATTCTAAACTTACAAACTTCTAAAAGACTTCAAAGCTATTCTTCAAGGTGGGCTATCTTCACTTGATCTTCAATGTTGCAACTTGAGCCCAAATTGAATAGTCATGAGTCCAAAAGCCTTGTATTTGAGTGAGAGTACTTCTAGTATGATAATAAACCTGAAACACACTTAAACAACAATTGTTATTAGTACAAATAACTAATATGTTTTGTAATCATCAAAATACACTAAACAAGGGTGATTGTAACCTTGGGCCAACAATCTCCCCCTTTTTGATGATGACAAAACATATAGGTTATTGAAACAAATAAAGGAGGAAAAGCTTGGAAAGCTCCCCCTCAAACAATGCTATGTATTTATCATGAATATGAAAAGCTATGTAAGCATACATAAAGCATTTAACAAACACAATAGTTTTTGTCCAAAAACTCAAGGAAACACAACCTTTCTTTTTCTTCATGAAATGAAACTCAAATAGTAGTATCAAACTTAGAAAGTTCACAACCTTTCTTTTTCTTCATGAAATGAAACTCAAATAGTAGTATCAAACTTAGAAAGTTTAAACTTAAACACTTATTTTAGTAGTATAGGTTATTCTCCCCCTTTTTGTCATACATCAAAAAGGGTTAAAACAAAACAATTGAAAAACCATTTTTAATTTTAAGAATCCATAATACAAACATTCAACTCACCACAAATAAATGAAAATCTAGCATAATCTAGAGGTTTAGTAAAAATATCGGCAAGTTGAAAATCGGTAGAAACATAATCAATATCAATATCATCTTTCTCATAATGATCTCTAAGAAAGTGATACCTAATGTCAATGTGTTTGGTTTTACTATGTTGATTTGCATTCTTTGTCATGTGAATAGTACTAGTATTATCACAAAATATTTTAACATGATCAAAGTGTAAATCATAGTCAAGGAGAGTATGTTTCATCCAAAGAACTTGTGCACAACAAGCTCCGGCCGCAACATACTCCGCCTCGGCGGTTGATAGGGCTACCGAATTTTGCTTTTTGGAAGACCAAGATACAAGACAATTACCTAAGAATTGACATGTTCCACTTGTGCTCTTCCTATCTACCCTACAACCCGCATAGTCGGCATCCGAAAAACTCTTCATTTCAAATAATCCGGTTTTAGGATACCATAAACCCATTTCAATAGTGCCCTTAAGGTATCTAATTATGCGTTTAACCGCTATTATGTGAGATTCTTTAGGACAAGATTGAAAACGTGCACAAAGACAAACGGAAAACATAATATCCGGCCTACTAGCCATTAAATAAAGCAAACTACCAATCATGCTTCTATAAAGTTTAATGTCTACACTTTTACCTTATTCATCCTTGTCAAGCTTTGTAGTTGTTGCCATGGGAGTTTTGCTTACTCTTGATCCTTCAAGTCCAAACCTTTTGATTAGTTCCTTTGTGTACTTGGCTTGATTGATGAAGATCCCATCCTTCCTTTGCTTGATTTAGAGTCCAAGGAAATAGTTGAGCTCCCCCATCATAGACATTTCAAATTCATCCTTCATGCATGACTCAAAAGCTTTGCAAAGAGATTCATTAGTAGAACCAAAAATAATATCATCTACATAAATTTGCACAATAAGAATGTCATTTTCTACATGTTTTGTAAACAAAGTTGTATCAATTTTACCTTTCTTAAAACCATTTGAAATCAAAAAGGAGGAAAGTCTTTCATACCAAGCCCTAGGAGCTCGTTTTAAACCATAAAGAGCTTTATCTAATTTAAAAATAAAATCCGGATGTGTAGGATCAACAAACCCGGGGGTTGTTCAACATACACCTCCTCTTCAATAAATCCATTTAGAAAAGCACTTTTAACATCCATTTGAAATAATTTGAAATCTTTATATGAGGCAAATGCTAATGTCATCCGTATGGCTTCAAGCCGTGCTACGGGTGCAAAGGTTTCTTCAAAATCGATCCCTTCGATTTGAGTGTAACCTTGGGCAACTAACCTAGCCTTGTTTCTAACTACATTACCCGATTCATCCAACTTGTTCTTAAAGATCCACTTAGTACCAATTGTTGGTCTATCGTGGGGCCTAGGAACAAGGTGCCAAACTTGGTTGCGCTCAAATTGATTGAGTTCCTCTTGCATGGCTAGCAACCAATATGAATCGGCCTCGGCTTCGAGCACATTTTTGGTTCTATGTGTGAAATAAATGCAAAGTGGCCACAATAATCTTGAATTTTAGAGCGAGTAGTTACCCCTTTTGATACTTCACCTATGACGAGGTCCTTGGGATGATGTGGATTGTATCTCCAATCCTTTGGTAGTGGTTGAGTAGGCTCCATCTCATGTGTTTGATTTTCATTCCCTTGTGCCTCTTCCACTTTAGTATTGCTTCCTTCATCATCCTTTGGTTTGTCTCCCATAGTAGAAGCATCCTCCAAGGTCACTTTCTCCATGCCTTCATCCAATGCATCTATCTCTACAACATTCTTAACAAACTTGTTAGATTCCTCAAACTTAACATGAATAGACTCTTCAATAGTCAAAGATGATCTAATGAAAACTCTATAAGCCTTACTAGTATTTGAGTAACCTACAAAAATAGCCTCATAAGATTTAGGATCAAATTTTCCCAAATTATCTTTTGTATTTAAAACAAAACATTTGCATCCAAAAACTTTGAAATAAGAAACATTTGGTTTTCTAGAGAAGTACATTTCAAAGAAGTTTTTGTAGTATTTTTACATAAGAAAACACGATTAGATATGTAGCATGATGTATTAACGGCCTCGGCCCACAAATAATGTGGTAGACCGTATTCACTTAGCATTGTCCTAGCCATCTCTTGTAATGTTCTATTTTTCCGCTCAACTACTCCATTTTGTTGTGGAGTTCTAGGACAAGAAAGTTCATGCTTTATTCCATGTTCATCACAAAAAGTGGTAAAGGGTTGGTTAATGAATTCACCTCCTCTATCACTTCTTATTCTCAAAATCAAAGAATCCTTTTCTTTTCAACTCTTTCCTTAAAAGTTTGGAAATACGAAAATGCTTGGTTTTTGTGTTCAAGAAAGAAAACCCATGTAAATCTTGAAAAATCATCAACCAAAACATAAGCAAATCTATTCCCACTTAGACTTTTGGTTTGTGTTGGGCCAAATAGATCCATATGGATTAATTCCAAAGGACGTGATGTCATGATATCCTTAATTGACTTGAAAGAAGACTTAGTTTGTTTCCCAAATTGACATGCGTCACAAACTCGGTCCTTTTCAAAATTCAAGCAAGGAATACCTTTCACCATTTCCTTTGAATTTAATCTAGAAATATGATCAAAAGAAATATGCCCTAATCTCCTATGCCACAACCAAGAGTCATCATCGAGGGCTTTCAAACAAGTAATATTACAAGACATGTTCAACATATCAATCATATAAACATTACTTTCACGAAAACCGAAAAATACACAAACATTAGAAATTTTATCAATAACTTTACAAGTAACATTATCAAAAACTACATCAAAACCTTTATCACAAAGTTGACTAACACTCAAGAGATTATGCTTGAGGCCATCAACTAAAACTACATTTTCAATTAAAGGAGAGGTGCCAAGTTTTACATTACCAATACCGATGATTTTACCCTTGGCGTCATCTCCGAAGGTGACGGTGCCACCTTCATGATATCTTGATAGGGTTGCAAAGTTGTTGATGTCCCAAGTCATGTGCCTTGAGCAACCACTATCAAGATACCACAAACCTCTACGTCGTTGGGCTTTGGAAAGTACCTACATCATTTAAAACAATAGTTGACTTTGGTACCCAAACTTTCTTGGGTCCTTGAAAGTTAGTGTTACGAACCCAAACATTATGATGTGATGCACTTAGTCTATCATAACAAAAATTAGCTAAGTGTCCTTTCCGCCCACAATGTGAACATGAGTACACTTTTCTATACATGAAAGCATGATGTGTAGTGTGAGCATGTTTTGGGGTTTTGCCATGTTGTTTAGGTTGTGTAGCATGAACATGAACATGAGAATTTTTCTTTGGGGCTTGCTTCTTAGGAAACATAGCCTCAATTTTCTTCTTGTTAAATTCACAATTTTTCAAAACAACACTTAATGAATCTAATCTTTCCTTAAGCATAGAAACTTCATTAGAATCAATTAGTGGGGCCTTACCTTTGCAAGAAATCTTATATTTTTCAAAATCATTTTTAGTAGTGGTCAAGTTGGAAACCAAATCATTCTTTTCTTTTGTAAGAGTAAAAACTTGATGACTTAAAGATTCATTTTCCTTTTTCATTTTTAAATACTTTTTCTTCAAGAAATCATAATTTTGTGATAACTCAACAAAAGCTTCTCCTAGTTCATCCATGGAGAGTTCATCATCAAAAGGGGTGGAAGGGGTTACCTTGCTTGTGCTTTCATTGGCCATGAAGCACATGTTGGCGGTGTCAATCTCTTCTTCGGATTCGGTCTCCGAATCCCAAGTTGCCTTCATAGCCTTCTTCTTGTAAGGCTTCTTTGAAGTGGAAGGCTTTGCTTTTTCCGGACACTCCGCCACAATGTGTCCCGGTTTTTGGCAATTGAAGCATATGATCTTTCTTTCTTCTTTGCCTCCTTGCCATCTCCTTCTACCTTGGTACTTCGCCTTGTTGTACATCCTCCGGACATTCTTAACAAGGAGTGAGAGCTCCTCATCATCTTCTTCTTCATCATCTTCATCGGAGTGTGTAGCTTGACTCTTGAAGGCGATGGTCTTCTTCTTGGTAGGAGCCATGTCCTCCCTTGCTTTCCTTTCCATCTCATGGGTTTTGAGGTTCCCAATGAGACCTATGAGCTCCATCTCTTCATTGTCGTTGAGTTCCTTCAAGGTTGTAGCTTTAACTTCCCATGAAGGAGGAAGAGCCCGGATGATCTTCCTTACTCTTTGATCATTGTTGATATCTTCACCTAAGGAAGAGAGTCCATTAGTAATCTTGGTAAATCTTGTAACCATATCATCTATGGTTTCATTTTCTTGCATGCAAAATGTTTCATATTGAGACCGAAGAAGGTCAATCTTAGCCTTCTTTACTTGTGAGGTCCCCTCATGTGTGACTATCAAGTGTGACCAAATCTCATACGCGGATTTGCAATGTATAACCCTAGATATGTCATCATCATTAAGGGCTTGTAGAAGTGCATAGTGAGCTTTGGCATTGGCATCGAATTCCTTAGTCTCTATTTCGGACCAAGTGGATTCGTCACCGGGGGGTACACTAAAGGACTTAGTCACGGCCTTTGCAACTCGGCTACCTAGAGATTGCAAAAACACGGTCATCTTAACTTTCCATATGGGAAAGTTAAGTCCATCAAACTTAGGAGGGGTTTTAATTCCATCGGCCATTTTTACTATATGAGTATGAATGAAATGATTAGCAAATTAGGATCTTCTCTAAGGTGGTTAAACCAAATCCTAGAGTCCAAGCTCTGATACCAATTGAAAAACACCTAGAGGGGGGGGGTGAATAGGTGTGAATGCTAATCTAATGATCTTTTTAAACTTTAATTAAATGAGTGATGCAACGATCTCTCAAAACACGACTAAGAGCCGAATACCCCTTGCGAGGTTCTGAACTTCTTCCTCCCAATTCCCCTTAAAATGGGTTAGAGGTGCGCAATGCAACCGTGTTGTATTGAGGTGTGATCGATCAATGCCAAGTATGATGATGTAAAAATGAAATGCACACAATGTAACACAACAAGTATAGCAAGTAAAGTAAACAAGACAAGATTGCACAAGTAGAGGGTTAGTTCTCAAGTAAATAATTCAAGACAATATAAAGCAAGAGAAATTGAAAGCAAGAATAACGCAAAGGCAATCGCAAACAAGATGATTTGTTTCGAGGTTCGAGCACACTTGCTCTAGTCCCCGCCTTCACCTCCGTGAAGGGTTTCCACTATCCACCGAGGATGCCTTTACAATTGGTCTACCGAAGACCGAGCACCGAGCTCCACCGAATACAAAGGACCTCTACCGAAGAGGTTGCTCCACAAGAAGGAATTACAAGAACAAAGTGATCACAACTTGATCACTACACTTTTTCTCAATCTTTTACAAACACTCTCACTCAATTACAACTTCACTATAGAATGAGTATAGGATTTTTGGCTCTATGAAGTGTGGTGAGAAAACTTCAGTTGTAGAGTGATATAGAGAATCAAACACAACTGAAAAACAATCTTGAAAGAGTAGGAATTGAAAGCTTCAAAACAATTTTTCTTTTCTCTTTTGAAAACAACAAAACTTAAGGAATTTTCTTAGTGTCAAGAGGGAGAGACTTCTCCTCTATTTATAGGGTTGAAAATAAGTTAAAAACATTTTCTTTTCACCTAATTCAACCTGCAAAAGTACCTCAACAACTCTCCAAAAGTCTGTTAAAACAGAAAAAGAAAACAGATTTTCAGAAAATCCCAAAGAGGAAAGAGCCGTTGCTAATTTGCAGGCTTAGCGGTCGACCGGTCCGGTCGACCGCCAGGCCAGCTGGAAGTAGCCGTTGGCTCCCGGTCGACCGGTCCGGTCGACCGACCAAAAGGAGGAAACACAGTTTCCTTCTTCCGGTCGACCGATCCGGTCGACCGAAAATTCCCGAGAGCAGAATGCTCTCCGTCGGTCGACCGGTCCGGTCGACCGACGGACATGCACAAACAGTGCATGTCCAGGCACATCGCCGGTCGACCGGGCCGGTCGACCGATGTTGCCTGACACTGAAAAACTGGGCTGTTTTGAGTTAGAAAAATTTTGATAAATAATTTAAAAATACATATAGCTAAGTATTATGCAGAAAATAGTTTATACACATGTTTTAAACAAGTTTTTCAGGATATAAAGCTTTGGTACATGTATATATAAACTAAGGCATAAAACTTAGAAATAACCATTTTCAATAACTAATTTCAAAACATAGGAAATACATGAAACAAGTGTGTGTGCAAATCCTAGAGCCAAATTTCCTATATTCAAACTTTAACATTCTAAACTTACAAACTTCTAAAAGACTTCAAAGCTATTCTTCAAGGTGGGCTATCTTCACTTGATCTTCAATGTTGTAACTTGAGCCCAAATTGAATAGTCTTGAGTCCAAAAGCCTTGTATTTGAGTGAGAGTACTTCTAGTATGATAATAAACCTGAAACACACTTAAACAACAATTGTTATTAGTACAAATAACTAATATGTTTTGTAATCATCAAAATACACTAAACAAGGGTGATTGTAACCTTGGGCCAACAGATGAGATCAGGGTTAAGTATCCCCTTCTCTTCTCATGTAACTTATCTCACCTCTAGCTATCTATTAATCATCATCTTACAACTTAGAATACTCTTCTAATCATTTACTTTTGAATTTTGAGGACGAAATTCTTTTTATTAGGTGGGTCTGACTGTAACCCTCGGTTCCAGTCACCTGTATTTTTCACTAGTGGTCAGTATGTGATCGAGCCAAACCTACACAAAAAATACAAAAATTTAGAAACAATGCTAGGGCCTCAATTCTACCGTGTAGCTTAGGGCTAACGGGTCTTGATGCACAGGGAGGGACAGTGATGGAAGCGTTAGGTAAGTTTCTTCTTTTAATTTATCAAAACTAGTTAATACTTATCTTCTCAGTTTATAAAAAGAAAATAAAAATGCTAAGTTAAGTTAAGTTAAGAAAAATATGGTAGAAGAAGAGATGGTGTTGTTGTTGTTGTTTTAATTATAAAAGAAAAAGAAACAAAAAGTGATAAAGAAAAGTGTTGATGCAAAAATCAGAAATAAAAAAAAGAATATTTACCTCTACTGTTTGAATCATACCAAAGACTTACCTCAACATGAAGTAAAGCGAAGTAATAGAAAAGAATAAAGGAAAGTAAGACTTCGGTGAGATCGAGCACGATGAAGAAAAGTGGGAAACCTCCATTGATTGTCACCTTCAATATAAGTTTCTTGAAGAAAAGATTACAATAGTGTCACTCTATAAAAACTCTTCCTCTCTTTTGATCATGAAACTCTCTCTAGCCTAAAAATAAAATAAAATAAAATAAAAATTACATTGATGAAGAAAAGAAAACCTAAACTAAATCTCTCTCTAGAGTGGTGCCCTTTTTGCCTTCGAGGTATGAGGGTATTTATAAAAGAAAACTAGAGGGATAAAAAGCATATGAAGATAGGAAGATCTGGATATCATTGAATTTGAATTCTCCCCTTCTCTCCAAACTTGATTTGATTTATCCAGAAATTCAATTCTGATCTGCAGGCTGTTGCGTGTTGATTGCTGAATATCACTTATCAAATAATAGAACTAGAACACATAATCAACATATGAATTGTAGCCCTTTAAGTCTTCTTTCTGTAGCATCTTAAATTATTAGATTTAAGTTTCAGTAGGGAAAGTTATGATTAAAATTCTAAACTGTGTCCAATCTGAATCTAAATTGCTTCATCTCATCTATTGATCTTCTCTCTATCCATTTATCCTCTTGAATTTTCAATTTGTCTTCTAGAATTGATAAGATATTCACTTATCTTCAGTAAAACAGATTGGGTCTTCAAACAATCCATTTTTCTCTTGAAATTAAATAATATTATCTTATCTGATATATCCAGTTTTCAGTTAAGATAGCTTTTAGAACCTTTAAATTTGAAATGATCTCTTTCTTTTGAACTTTTGAATTTAATTGGATAAATTTCATGATTATCTTCTCCCTATCATACCCTTCATGAATTAGGACATTAAGACAAGTTATTTGCAATATTCATTACAGAATATATGTAGGAATGTAATAATATTTATGTAATATATGTGTCCAAACACACCCCCACACTTATCTTTTGCTCGTCCTCGAGCAAAATAAAGAGAAAAGAAAAACTAAACTAATCATGCATAACTCACTTTTGTAGAAATCACGGTTGTACTTAGCACGTGTAACAAGCTGTTAAACCTCTCGGTTACCCCTAGAGGACGAGTTTTGTATCGTGAGGGTTTTCAGTGGATTGCACCCACAAAATCCATAAAGAAAAAGAAATGAATTGTTAGTATTTTCTTTGAAAGCATTTTGAAAGAAAAAAAATATTTGAAGTATTAATGTAAAATTTTAAGTAATGTATAAGTCATAGGATTATCAAAACTTAGTCATTCCTAAACTTAGTCTTTATTTAAAAACTTATTTTCAATCAAGGTAAGGATTAAAATTGTATTTCTCATCTAATCTATTATTTTACTCTAAGTCATATGCATCTTGTGACCGTGAAAATTTGGCTCAGGATTCTTCAACCCTAACTCTTATGCCTTATTATTTTCTTTTTTTAATTTATGACGATAATATCCCTTAGCTCTATTAGGCTTTCTAATTCGCCCATATAACTAGCCTTAGTCGGTAACTCCCAAGCCAGACGATTTTAGGGCACCGGGTGAGAAAACGCCCTAAGGACTTAGGACTCGAGCAAACAAGGCCACAAAACTAAGGATTTTATTTATATGAACTACTTTTAGACGTGAATACTTATGTTTTATGAGGCACAAATACCCAGCTTAATCAGAGATTTTTTTTGATATATGTATATATATATATTTTATATAAGGCATAAGAATCTTTGTTTTAGAACCCTAAGTGTGTAAATGTATAAAGTATGCATATTTCATCAAGGTAAAAATCAAGACTAAATTACTTTTTCAATTTTTCTTTCTAACCTCAAAATCAACAAATAATTTTATTTTGACCAAGTATATGAAATCCTAATTATGATCC
The DNA here is from genome assembly GCA_038442645.1 of Agave tequilana. NCBI lineage: Eukaryota > Viridiplantae > Streptophyta > Magnoliopsida > Asparagales > Asparagaceae > Agave > Agave tequilana. The sequence goes on from JAVJIF010013845.1 coordinate 98,684, forward strand.
TCTTATTCCATAAAATTAACTTAATTTTTTACAAAATAAGTCAAAGTATTATTTTTATTTTTAAAAAGTTTTAAAGAAAGATTTTTTTTTTAAATTAGTGAAGTTAGCATGTTAGTAAACCCTCCCCCACACCTAACTCATGCATTGTCCTCAATGTATGAATGAAATGCAATGATACATGAAAAAGGAGAAAGGGAAGGAAAATTGTCACCTTAAGGTGGTGGTTTCAATGGTGGTCTCATTGGGCGAGCGTTTTTGCCCAATCTAGATACTGTGGATTTTTATGGAACCCACCTTTTATTTTCTCTTTCTTATTAGCATTTTTATACTCCCCAATATGAACAGGATCGTGCAAGATATTAGCACGAATTTTTTTTCCGATTATATGACCAATCTTGGGATATCATCACGGAGTCATATTGATCTAAACCTTGGTCCAACAGTGGACTGCGGTTTTGTGGAATGGATGATTTGGGCTCAACAATGAAAGAAATAGGAACCGATATAGACTCTAGAATAAAACTCAAATCAAGTTTAGGTTCGAGAGTCGGAGTTGGTTCATGGGTTTGGTTCAAATCATAGAATTCAAGTTCACATTCATTTCCTAACAATGGAATGTGACTATGTTGGCCCAAAGGTCCATCACTCTAATTTTGATGATGATTAACTCATGTAGTTATAGTACTGATGATCTTGTGTTTAATTAGTCTCAGATATGTGATCAAGATCTTAGTAGGTGTTTAGCTTCAACAAAGGATTTAAAGTCAAGTTTTGGAGCTAACACATTTTAATTCAAGAGCTTGTGCATCAAGATCACATCAAGTATTCAAGAGGAGTCTAGCTCATTGGATCAAGATTTGGACCTAGTCAAGAAAGAAGAAGATTTTCAAGTGAAAATTTTCAGAAGACATGTGTCATGTATGTAAGTGTTAAGATTTTATTTTTAGATAAAATGTAAAGGATAGATTAGTTGGTGGATTGCTCAAGCTCATATACACTCACAAACAAAATTTATATGTGTTGCTATAGAAGAGCTTTTGTTTTAAAAAATACAGTTTTGATTTTTAAGCTTCAAAATATACATGTGTTTTATCAAAACTTGTTTTAGAGCTTATTGTCAAAAACATAGATATTTCATCATATATGTGTAGTGGACCATATCCATACACACTAAGATTTAAAAGTGTTTAAAATATCTTGTTTTTGTATTTGGAGAAGTTTTGGAAAAATCAGTTTTCTATTTGGAGATTGTTTTTGGAAAATACAGATTTTTGTTTAACCAAAATTTCTATATTACAAAAATAATTCAAAATGTTTGAAATATGTTTTGATTTTTAATCAGACATGTTTGTATATCAAAGTATATTACTGAACTTATTTTTGTAAATTTTTAGCGATTTTATGGGATTTTATTAAGGTAAAAAGACAAGTTTTTAATCCCTGAAAAATGTTGGACTGGCCTCCTGCCGGTCGACCAGACGGTCGACCGATCCAGAAGTCGGTTGACTGCTCCGATCGACCGATGTGCACAAACGTTCACAGCATGGGCCGGTCGACCGCTCGGTCGACCGACAGAGAGTCTCTGTTCTCTGTAAATGGCCCCGGTCGACCGGGCGGTCGACCGCTAGGTCTAAACCAAGTTTGCGGTCGACCGGCCGGTCGACCGATCTTCCCAACGGTCAAAAATCCGACCGTTGGCGGTGGACCGGGCGGTCAACCGACAGCAGGATTTTCCTCCTGAGTTATCCCCAACGGCTAGTTTTTGGAGGCCTATATATTGGGGACCCCTTGGGCTATTTTCTACAAGATTTGAAGAGAGTTTTTAGGGTAGTTTTTTCTACCTATCTCAGTGGTTTTCTCGACATGTTTTAGAGCCAATATTTCTAAGTCAAAAGGAGAGTTTATCAAGAGTTTTTCAAAAGTGATTCATTAAGTTTTTCACCACCAAATCAATCCTAGTTTTTCTCACACATGCTTGAGCTTTTCATTGCTACATCAATCCTATAAGAGAGTTGTTGTGAGAGTGCTTTTAGGTGATCAAAATGTTTAGATCACCAAGTGTTCATTCTTGTATTTGAGGAGGCGGACTTGCGGGTTCTTATTGTTTCGAGTTCTAGTGGGAGCTTGGTGTAGAGGTGCGGCCTCAGCAAGCTAGTGTGCTTGCGTATGTTGTTCTTGCAAGAACAAGAGAGGAACTAGTGAGTCCATGGTGATCTAGTATGAACTCGTTGTAGATGTTGCGCACCGAGTGATTCGGTGGGATCGATTCTAGTGGAAATCCTTCATAGTGTTGAAGGCGGGGACGTAGAGCAAGGGTGCTCGAACCTCGAAACAAATCTCCCGTGTTTGCGATTGCTCTCTATCTCTCACTTGTGTTTATATCTTGCATGCTCTTATTGTTCATATTCATTACTTACTTAATATACTTGTGCTTAATTGATATATGCTTGGGATTATTTGCTCACACTTGTATTCAACCAAGAGAGCCATAGCGACACCTCAACTCTTATCTAGAGAAATCTTGAGGAGATAGTCCAGAGCCCTTCACTAGGAATTCGGCTACATTCTTGTGTTATACTTGGTGTGTTTCGCTTAATAGTTTTAGTTGTATTAATAGTTTTCATTCTGCATTATTTGCCATTAAGTATAGCCATCACCTATTTACCCCCCTCTAGGTGATTTTCAATTGGTATCAGAGCTTGGTGCTCTTGATTTGGGTCTAACAACCCAGAGTTAAAGATCCTCATTTATAGCTAATCATAATATTTGTTTACACACACATGAATTTCATGACACCTCCCATGTTTGACATTCTTAACATCTAAATTTGGAAAGTTAAGATGTCCATGTATCTCAAAGCCCTAGGCATTCATGTTTATCTTGCTATCATTAAGGATTTATACTAGTAATAGCAAGTATCAAGAGACTAACTCAAAAGTCATTCTTGCTTTAAAAAGTACCCTAAATGATGAATATTTATTTAGGGTTGCTAATTTTGATTCGGCTTTTATAGTATGGAATACTTTAGTCTCCCTTGACGAACAAAAGCAATACTATGCGAGAAGTGACTCGGATAATGGAAGTGATGCTACCAACATATGCTACATGGTCCAAGGGGATAACCCCCTTGAGGTAAATTCCGAATCTGAACTTGATGAGGATGTTGACATGTCTTATGATGATCTTGCTTCATCTTGTTAATAACTTCTTGAAAAATATGATTTGCTCAAAAAGGACCATAAAAGATTAAAAAATAAATATGAGTCTATTTCAAAAGAAAAAAATTTCTTTCAAAAGAAATTAGAAAACATTCTAAAGAAAATGAATCTTTGAAAAAGAAAAAATATTTCCTTATTTTCTAAATTAAATGATCTTTGTGAAGGAAATAATTCTTTGAAAAATAAAATTAATTTGGTGGAAAAAGAAAAGGAAATTGCTTTAGAAGAAAACAACTCTTTGAAAAGAAAAATTATTTCAAAAGAAAAGGAAAATATTTCTAAAAGAAAAGGAATGTTGGTTCTCATTCTCACAATACTTTTCATGCCCCATTGATAAAAATGAGATTCAAGTTTTGAAAAATAGAATAAATTGTTTGAGCTCAACTTTGAGCAATTTTGCATTCAATCATTCAAAACTGGAAACCTTGTTACAAAAGAAACAAGCTCCACATGTTCATGCACATCACTCACGGCACACATATGCACACTTTGCACATTAGATCATACTCATTTCATGTGCATGCTAGAGTGTACAAGTGTACACATTACGACCGCAACGACCATTTTGCAAAATTTTGTTATGATAGAGTAAATTCTTTAAATTTTGCAAATAAAAATGTTTAGATTTTGAATAATGCTAACCCCCGTGGACCCAAAAGAAAATGGGTACCAAAATTCCCACCACGTGTTTGATGCAGGTGTGGGCTCTCACATGACGTGAGAGAGTTGGTGTCTTTGTGGTGGTTGCATGGGCTTGATGGACACTACAAATTAATGCATCACTATCAAGAAAGTTTGGTGAGAGGACCACCATGTCTTGGAAGCTTAGAGAATAGTGTATATGGTTTGGTAACTATCTCTAAACTTCCATTTAGTCATGCTTTTACATAGATAAATATTTTTTGCATGTCTTGGTTTTGTACTTCATGAGGTGAATACTTGTTTAGATGTAGTTTTTGTCAAAACTTATGTATATACTTGTACAAGTAGTGAGCAATACTTGATTTTTTATATGTTTGTACTTCATTACTCATTTGTACTCATTACATGTACATGTATAACCTAGTTTTGATGATTCCCTCATTTACACTTATTTTGCCTATCTTTGTGCATGTTTTGCTTTATGTATATGTTATTCTTATCTAAAACTAATAAATATACATGTATACCCTTGAGTCACTTGCCTTCATGTAAATTACATTATGGACTCTTTTGTGTTTAGGATATATATGTATATTGTTAGTTTTGATAAAACATACATATGCCTTGAAGTTTATTTTTAATGAATAATTAATTTTTATAATTTTCATATTTGTTTGATAAAAAGAATTTCATGTTTATTTTGAGCCTCATTGACTATTTTCATGAAAATGCTATTCACATGATTCTTGTGTACTCACATTTTATTTGTTTACTCATGATTTTATTTCATAAGCACATTTTTGAACTTTATAGTTTTCGAGTGTCAATCTTTGTGTATTTAGTATGTTTCATGAGATACATGTGATTTGACTTCATGTTTGAAGGATGTTTAACTAGTTTTTCAAAAAAATTACTTTAAACTAGTTATTTACTTTTCAATTGGTAGAGTTTTTCAAACTATGCTAAAATATTTTCAAACTATCATTTTTAAAAACCCTACCAACTGAAGGACAGATGGATAGGCGTGTTGGCCCGAAGGCCCATCACTCTAGTTTTGATGATGATCAACTCATGTAGTTATAGTACTAATGATCTTGTGTTTATTTAGTTTCAGATTTATGATCAAGATCTTAGTAGGTGTGTAGCTTCAACAAAGGATTTAAAGTCAAGTTTTGAAGCTAGCACGGTTTGATTCAAGAGCTTGTGCATCAAGATCACATCAAGTACTCAAGAGGAGTCTAGCTCTATGGATCGTGTTTGGACCAAGTCAAGAAGATGAGAAGACTTCAAGTGAAGACCTTCAAGATCAAGACTTGTGTCTAGGTTTGTTTTTTATAAGATTTTGTTTTAGATTAAAATGTAAAGGATAGAATAGCTGGTGGATTGCTCAAGTATACCATATGCACACACACTCTTGATTTAGATAAGTTTTTCATAAAAGAATTTCATTTTGGAAAAATACCGGTTTGGTTTTTAGTATTCTAAGTTTACATGTTTTTAACCAAAACCGTATTTAGAGCTTAATGTCAAAAATATAGATATTTCATCTTGTTTGTGTAGTGGATCATATCCATACGCTCTATGCTTTAAAAGTTGTTTAAATATCTTGTTTTTGTATTTGGAGAAGTTTTGGAAAAATCAATTTGGAAAAATATAATTTTTATTTTAAGACAAATTTTCCAAGTTACAAAAATAGTTTTAACACTTTACTTTGATAATCAAACATGCTTGCACAAAATCAAGACATGTTACAAAACATTTGAAATATTTTTGTAACTTGAAAAATTTGTCTTAAAACAAAAACTGTATTTTTTCAAATTGATTTTTTTAAAACTTCTCCAAATACAAAAACAAGATATTTAAACAATTTTTAAAGCATAGAGTGTATGGATATGATCCACTACACAAACAAGATGAAATATCTATGTTTTTGACATTAAGCTCTAAATACGGTTTTGGTTAAAAACATGTAAACTTAGAATACCAAAAACCAAACCGGTATTTTTCCAAAATGAAATTCTTTTATAAAAAAACTTATCTAAATCAAGAGTGTGTGTGCATATGGTATACTTGAGCAATCCACCAACTATTCTATCCTTTACATTTTAATCTAAAACAAAATCTTATAAAAAAACAAACCTAGACACAAGTCTTGATCTTGAAGGTCTTCACTTGAAGTCTTCTCATCTTCTTGACTTGGTCCAAACACGATCCATAGAGCTAGACTCCTCTTGAGTACTTGATGTGATCTTGATGCACAAGCTCTTGAATCAAACCGTGCTAGCTTCAAAACTTGACTTTAAATCCTTTGTTGAAGTTACACACCTACTAAGATCTTGATCATAAATCTGAAACTAAATAAACACAAGATCATTAGTACCATAACTACATGAGTTGATCATCATCAAAACTAGAGTGATGGGCCTTCGGGCCAACAAGGGGATCATGCCTTGTATATCAAAATTGAAAATCTTTTTTAGCATGTGCATGAATAGGGTGGTTAGTTATGAGTAATACACATGATCTTCATGATATTTCATTTTTATATACTCATTCATGTTTTCTATATATGTATTCTTAACATTTCAATAATATCAATTTCAATTAGTATTTTTATTTTCATACATATATATTTTGATTGTGCTTGATTTACAATATCCTTACATGGTTTAAGCACAAATTATATTTATGCTAAACTTAACTAATTTTTAAATGTTAATTGGTATCTTAATGAGCTTATGCATTATTTTCAAAAAAAATTCAATTGATATCAAAATATACTTCATATTTTACCTTTTAATTGATATAAAAAATTTACAATATTCTTTAATTGGTATCAATATGGTTCAATTTAATTGATATCAAAATATACTTCATTCTTTACTTTTTAATTGGTATTAAAATTTACAATGTTCCAATTTCAATTTGGTATCAAAATTTCGATTTCGATTTCAATTAGTATCAAAAATCTACCACTGGTATCTTAAAATTTTGTTTATTTATAAGTGATACCAACTTTTATTTTGTCAACTACAATTTGATTTCATTCGCATTAAAATTTGTTTTGTTGACTTAAGAAATTCCAAAATATTGTTTTCAAGAAATTTCAAAATTTTGCTTTAAGCGTTATCAAAATTTTGTTTCAAAATTTATTGAAATGTATTTTGTATATGCAAGGGGAGCTTAACATCTCCTTTCTATATAAATTCATGTTGAGTGTATCTCACTTTGAGGAGCTTGACATCTCTTCTTTATGTGATACACGTATGTAGGGGAAGCTTAACATCTCCACACACGTGTGTAGGGGGAGCTTAACATCTCCACTTATACATTGTATATTATGCTTTATGTGAGTTAGGGTTTTATCATCCCTTCTTCATGTAATGCATGTATGCAGGGGAGTTAACTTCACGTCTCTCTCTTCATGAATGTATATCGCATATATATCTTTCTTGTTTGATTTGCTTTCACCCATTTGTTGATGAATTGACAAAAGGGGGAGAGAAATTTTGCAAATTTATATATGCATGTTTCTTTCATCTCCTTGTTTTTATACAAAAAGGGGGAGAAGGATTTTGGGTTTTGATATATACATGTTTCTGCATATATAAGTTTTGGTTTTTGGGAGAAGTATTTGATGCTTTTATGCATGTTTATCTCCTTATTTATGCATACATGTTTGTTTAATTTTATGCACTTCATTGAATATCTTATTGTTTATTGCTATGCAAGAGTTAAGGGGGAGCTTCTATGAAGCTTAACTTTAATCCATGCATATATAACTCCATGAGTATTGTCATCATCAAAAAGGGGGAGATTGTTGGCCTAAAGGCCCATCGTTCTAGTTTGATGATGATTAACTCATGTAGTTATAGTACTAATGATCTTGTATTTAATTAGTCTCATATATGTAATCAAGATCTTAGTAGGTGTTTAACTTCAATAAAAGATTTAAAGTCAAGTTTTGGAGCTAATACGTGCTGATTCAAGAGCTTGTGCATCAAGATCACATCAAGTACTCAAGAGGAGTCTAGCTCACTGGATCAAGGTTTGGACCAAGTCAAGAAAGAAGAAGAAGATTTTCAGAAGACTTGTGTCATGTTTGTAAGTGTTAAGATTTTATTTTTAGATAAAATATAAAGGATAGAATAGTTGGTAGATTGCTTAAGTTCATATACACTCACACACAAGATTTATATGTGTTGTTATAGAAGAGCTTTTGTTTTAGAAAATACCGTTTTGATTTTTAAGCTTCAAAATATACATGTGTTTTATCAAAACTTGTTTTAGAGCTTATTGTCAAAAACATAGATATTTCATCATATATGTGTAGTGGATTATATCCACACACACTAAGCTTCAAAAGTGCTTAAAATATCTTATTTTTGTATTGGAGAAGTTTTGAAAAAATCGGTTTTCTATTTGGAGATTATTTTTGAAAAATACAGATTTTTTTAAGCCAAAATTTCTATATTACAAAATAGTTCAAAATGATTGAAATATGTTTTGATTTTTAATCAAACATGTTTGTATATCAAAGTATATTACTGAACTTATTTTTGTAGATTTTTAGTGATTTTATGGGATTTTATTGAAGGTAAAAAAGACAAGTTTTTAATCCCTGAAAAATGTTGGACTGGCCTTTTCCGGTCGACCGGACGGTCGACCGATTCAGAAGTCGGTCGACCGCTCCAATAGACCGATGTGCACAAACATGCACAACATTGGCCGATCGACCCCTCGGTCGACTGACAGAGAGTCTCTGCTCTCTGTAAATAACCCTGGTGACTGGGCGGTCGACCGCTAGGTCTAAACCCAGTTTGCGGTTGACCGGTCGGTCGACCAATCTTCCTAATGGTCAAAAATCTGACCATTGGCGGTCGACCGGGCGATCGATCGACAGTTGGATTTTCCTACTGAGTTGTCCCCAATGGCTAGTTTTTGGAGTCCTATATGTTGGGGACCCCTTGGGTTGTTTTCTACAAGATTTGAAGAGAGTTTTTGGGTTAGTTTTTCCTATCTATCTCAGTGGTTTTCTCCACATGTTTTAGAGCCAAATTTTCCAAATCAAAAGGAGAGTTTTTCAAGAGTTTTCCAAGGTGATTCATTAAGTTTTTCACCACCAAATCAATCCTAGTTTTTCTCACACATACTTGAGCTTTCCATTGCTATATCAATCCTATAGGAGAGTTGTTGTAAGAGTGTTTTTAGGTGATCAAAGTGTTTAGATGACCAAGTGTTCATTCTTGAATTTGAGGAGGCTGAATTGCGGGTTCGCGTTGTTTTGAGTTCTAGTGGGAGCTCGATGTAGAGGTGTGGCCTCGGCAAGCTAGTGTACTTGTGTGTGTTGTTCTTGCGGGAATAAGAGAGGGACTAGTGAGTCCAAGGAGATATAGTGTGAACTCATTGTAGGTGTTGCGACACCGAGTGATCCGGTGGGATCGATTCTAGTGGAAATCCTTCATAGTGTTGAAGGTGGGGACGTAGAGCAAGGGTGCTCAAATCTCAAAATAAATCTCTCGTGTTTGCGATTGCTCTCTCTATCTCTCACTTGTGTTTATATCTTGCATGCTCTTATTGTTCATATTCATTACTTGTTTGATATACTTGTGCTTAATTGATATATGCTTGGATTGTTTGCTCACACGTGTATTCAACCAAGAGAGACATAGCGGCATCTCAACTCTTATCTAAAGGAATCTTGAGGAGATACTCTAGAGCCCTTCACCGAAAATTCGGCTACACTCTTGTGTTATACTTAGTGTGTTTAGCTTAATAGTTTTTAGTTTGTAAAATAGTTTTAATTCAGCATTATTTGCCATTAAGTATAGCCATCACCTATTCACCCCCTCTCAAGGTGATTTTCAGACTATCCAATATAGTTGGTCATGTTTAAGCTTTACGGGGATAGGAATCAGTGTTGGCTTCGGAATCAGGTCCAAATCAGGTAAGAAAAATGAATCACAACATTAGGAATCACAACATAGATTCAAAAAGTGAAACTGAATCACAACATTAGGAATCAGTATCACAATCATCTTCAAGTTCAATCTCATTGAAATGAAAACTTACCATTTTGTCAATGGGTTAATATTGGTCAAGTTTAATGTTTTGTGGTGAAATTGAATCTAGGTTAAAATCTTCAAGATACCATGATTCTTCGTCAATATGTCTAGGAGAATCAGGAGTAGTCGAAAATGTGTTAGGCAGAATTTCCTCATTCCTATCATTAATTGTATTAACCAAATAACTCACTTTTGCTTCTAGCCTATTAATAGATTTGAGACAATCCGTTTGGGATTGAATAAAATCATTTTGGGACTGAATCATGAATTTCATATTCTTTTCTAAGTCAACAGGTTCTTCTTGTTGTGGTTGGACTTGAAAATTAGAGTAAGGATCTTGGATTTGAGAATTGTTTAGGAGAATTGAGTCCGCTATGATTTGTACTTGTCGTATGGACTTAAGGAAGACTTCAAAAGTCTTTTCTAAAGAAGATTTCTCTTCTATAGGTTAGTCTTGGTATGGATTATATGAAGCTATTTATTGGTAAGGTTGTTGATAGTAAGACTCGGGGGAGTTGTATCCCATTGACTTGGTGAAGAATGGTGATGATTATCCCATTCTTGTTCATAGTACTGGGATTGGGGCATATATTGATTCGGATAAGACCAATCTAGCATACTTGGTTGGTTAGTGTTATGTAATGCCGGGTTAGTAATATCCGAATTGAAAGAGGTTAGGGTGAAATATGGATTTGAGTTATAATCAGAATAATTATAATTATAATCCATTTTCACAAGAACAAACAAAACTATATAAATAAACAAACAAGAAAATAAAGAAAAATCTAGCATATTTTAGGGTAGAGCTTAGACCTAGACGACTCCTAACTGTTGATTATCCACATGAGGTATATTACAGTATCTGACCACAAATTAATCGGTCAGATAGGGGCAAGATTGGTGGGAGGTATCCGTGCCTAAGCAACGGGCCTAATTATGCAAAACCACCAGCCTTCGGGGTTCGCCCTTCAATCCCCAACCTTAGACACCGATTTGACAAGAGTCAACTGCTAACAACTTCCCCTTTAGGTCAATCCCTATTTGAGTCCGAGATGTCCCTAGGGCCAACGTCTACTCAATTTTATGTTAGGCTGGGTTAGTGAGTGAGGAGATGATTTTTGGGCTAAGGAAGGGTAATGAATTCCCCACCTTATCTTGTTTAAGGATATGACCTTAGTCTTTTTAGTGCAGTGTACAAGTATAAGGCAAAAGGTAACATTCAAGCAATATGAATCACTCAAAATATGTTTCCTAAACCATATGCAATGCACAAATACCTTTGCTCCAACACTCTTCAACAATAATGTATATAAACGAAATAAACAGATGCCCTAAGATGCAGGAGTCTAAACGTTTTTTAGATTTTACAAAACAACAAGTTACTGTTGATTAGAAATATGTATAGAGTGAGTTAAACAGATAAACTAATAGCTGCAGAGAGCTAATCTCTGAAAAGCAACCTGTAAGAGACTACAGTTAGTAGTTCACCACAGTTGTGGACTCTGATGCTCTGCCTTCTTAGACAGAGGGACATAGTAGCAATATGTCCACTACAGCTCCTAGTTTTCTATAATTAGCCCCTGTACACCAAAACAAAGAAGAAAAAGAGATTAATCTGTTAAAGTAAATTAAAAAGAAAGAAAACTTACCGTCCCTCCCCGGCAATAGCGCCAAAATTATGATCGAGCCAAACCTACACAAAAAAAATATACAAATTTAGAAACAGGCTAGGTCCTCAATTTTACCGTGTAACTTAAGCTAACAGGTCGTGATTCACAGGGAGGGACAGCGATGGAAGCGTTATGTAAGTTTCTTCTTTTAATTTGCCAAAACTAGTTAATACTTATCTTCTCAGTTTATAAAAAGAAAATAAAAATGTTAAGTTAAGAAGAATATGGTAGAAGAAGAGATGGTGGTATTGTTGTTGTTTTAATTATAAAAGAAAAAGAAACAAAAAGAGATAAAGAAAAGTATTGATGCAAAAATTAGAAATAAAAAAAGAATATTTATCTCTACTGTTTGAATCATACTAAAGACTTACCTCAATATAAAGTAAAGCAAAGTAATAGAAAAGAATAAAAGAAAGTAAGGCTTCGGTGAGATCGAGCACAATAAAGAAAAGTAGGAAATCTCTATTGATTATCACCTTCAATATAAGTTTCTTGAAGAAAAAATTACAATAGTGTCACTCTATAAAAACTCTTCCTCTCTTTTGATCATGTAACTCTCTCTAGCCTAAAAATAAAATAAAATAAAGAAAATAAAATTTACATTGAAGAAGAAAAGAAAACCTAAACTAAATGTCTCTCTGGAAGGGTGCCCTTTTTCCTTTAAGGTATGAGGGTATTTATAGGAGAAAATCAGAGGGATAAAAAGCGTATGAAGATAGGAAGATCTGGATATTTCTAAATTGAATCTCCTTTTATCTCCAAATTTGATTTGATTTATCCAGAAATTCAATTCTGATCTGCAGGTTATTGGCGTGTTGATTGCTGAATATCACTTATCAAATAATAGAATTGGAACAAGTGATTAACAGAAGAATTATATCCCTTTAAGTCTTCTTTGTGTAGCATCTTGAATCATTAGATTTGAGTTTCAGTACGGAAAGTTATGATTAAAATGCTAAACTGTGTCCAGCCTGAATCCGAATCTAAATTGCTTATCTCATCCATTGATCTTCTCTCTAACTATTTATCCTCTTGAATTTTCAATTTGTCTTCTATAATTGATAAGATATTCACTTATCTTCAGCAAAACAGATAGGGTCTTCAAACAATCCATTTTCTCTTTGATTGAGGTAAAACCTGCACAAAAAATACAGAATTTTAGATTTAGAAATAAAGATGTGCAAGTGCTCAATTCTTACCGCTATAGCAAGTGGCTATGCGGGTCGTGATCCACAAGGAGGGTTTTGCGATAGAAGCATTTACGTTTCTTTATTGAAATCTTAATGAAGATAAAACGAAGATTCTTCTTTGTTTAAAGAAATGAAAATGAAAAAAGAAAGTTATGTTAAAGTTAGAAAGAAAATGAGAGATGAAGAAGGTGGAGAGAAATGGAGAATGACTATTTATAAAGAAAGGGAAAGAAAGTCACTATGTACAAATGAGTCGAAAAAGAATGATTTGGAAGAGGTGGTGATCTATACTAAAGAAATAAAAGAAAAGAAAGAAAGAAGAGTGAAGAAATACTTACCTAGGTTGATTGATGACTTACCTGGAAACCTTTGCATGTTCTACCTTGCATTCGGAGGCGTTCAACGCATAGACCATACGATCGAGCTCAGTCCCCGTGCGCATTATATCATCAAGCTGAGCAAGAATGAATTGATATGAATCTTGAGGAGGAGAACGTCTTCATGAACTATCGTTGGCACTCACACAACATCGTTATACTAATGCTTCTGGCTTCACTTGCAAACTCATCAAAAACAAAGGAGGTAAAGTAGAAAGAGGGAAAAGAAAATGAAATTAAAGAAGAACATAAAAATATTACCTTTTATTGCTTGAAACGATGGAAGAAAGGAGAAGGGTACAACAGTGTCACTCTCAACATAGGCCTTCATCTCTTACTTACATGAATCTTCATCTAACCTATGCTTACATACATATTACATAAAAAGAAAAGAAAAATCTAAACTACAAAATGAAAAACTAGTCTAAATCCTATCTCTGCATGCTCCTCCTTTTTGCTCAGCTAAAACCAGTATTTATAGGGAAAAACCTAAAGGAGAAGATCCCAGGAAGATTGGGGGATCTCCTGGTCTGATGTATTTCCCGTATCTTCTTCTGATTTTCTTGTTTTTATTTCAAAAGTTGACAAAACAGCCTTTGATTGTGCTTGATTTAGGGAGGATACTTCTCAACCTCCTTATATGCCAAGATTTTGCCCTGATTTCTTCATCTTGATTCAGGGAGGATTCTTCTCAACTTCCTTATATGCCAAAATTTTGCCCTGATTTCTTCATCTTGATTTAGGGAGGATTCTTCTCAACTTCCTTATATGCAAAGATTTTGCCCTGATTTCTTCATCTTGATTCAGGGAGGATTCTTCTCAACTTCCTTATATGCCAAGATTTTGCCCTGATTTCTTCATTTCAAATTTATTCTGAATTAATCAGAATTTGGTGGGCTTTTGGGCTTGTTTCTCTTCATCTCCTTAAGGAATGGGCCTGCAAATAAATTAAACATTTAATTAGGACAATGCAGATTTTATTCTATAATAAGTATGAAAATATGATAATAAATGTGCAACATTAGTGACCAATCACTCTTGAAATTAGATAATATTATCTTATCTGATATATCCAGTTTTTAGATAAAATAGCTTCTAGAACCTTTAGATTTGAATCAATCCCCTTTCTTTGAACTTTTGACTTTAATTGGATAGATTTCATGATTATCTTCTCCCTATCATACCCTGCATGAATTAGGATATTAAGACAAGTTGTTTGCAATATTTATTACAGAATATATGTAAGAATGTAATAATATTTATGCAATATATGGTCCAAACAATATGGTATAAATATTTGTATTGGCCGTTATGATGGCCTAAACTGAGTCTACTTTAATTATAATAATATTTTCCAATATTTCATATTTTCTAAATTTTTCTAAAATTTTTCTAAATTAGCTGTAGATTCGCGAAATCTGAGACTCATCAGTGTTGCTATACGACTCCAGAATTTTCAATTTACAATTAGGGATGAATTTTAGGAAGCTGATTTATCAGTGATGCTTAAAATAATATTTGCTATTTTTGGAAATTTTTTGAATTAAATAGGAATTCAACCAATTAAGAAAAGGCAAAAAAAAAATAAAAAAATGAAAATGAAAATTAAAAAAATCTAGAAATTAATTGTAGCTACTGGGGGTTGAAATCAGGTCGGCCATGAAAGAATGAAGTGAGTTAACCATAGTGCCATAATAGCATGTGGTATTAAAGCCCAAGCCCAATTATTTTAGTCTTAGTTTAGTACTCTTCCACTATCTCCCACTTCCCCCGCTCTCTCCAACTTCTCCCCCTCTTTCTCCCCCTAACTTCCTCTCACCACAACCTGAACCATTAGCCTCTCCACGTACCAATCACTCCCAAAGGTCACTTAGGGATAGGTGATGCCTATAATATAAGAGGCAATTGCACCATCTCCAACCAAATTGCCAAAAATCCAAGTCCCACTCTTTTCCTCTTCTCTTTCACTTTCTCTCCCAAACAAAGCAAGACTCTGAGGTGATGGACGTGAGGAAAAAGATTTCGGACTGAAGGGAAGCGTTACGGGTAAGAATTTTCGTATTTTTGTATATTTTAGTTCTCTTTTGCATTTCATCGAACGCGTAGCAAACACTTGATAACACCACTATTTCACCATGGAATGCTTATTCTAAAAAACTAATAAAAATATATAGGGACACCCAGATAAGTCTCCTAATTGTCATGATTTTTAAATGATTTTAGTATTTTGTTTACAATCAAAATGAAAAAGAAAAACAAAACTGTCTGCACTAGGCCAGGCTCTGGCCGACCCAGAGCCAGGCCAGGCTAGCTTGGACCTGGTCGGACCAGACCAAGCCAGCCCCAGCCTGACTGGGTCCGGGTCTGTGCACATCACAGACCCAGATCCGACCCATTTTAGAAGGAAAAAAGAGAGAGAAAAGAAAATTAGATTAAAAATATATAAATGTGTGTGTGTGTGTGTATATATATATATATATATATATTACTGTAGCATTCAGATCAAACCCTGTAGCAGAGTAGATCCAGACCAAACACTGTAGCAGACCTGTTACTGCAACAAATAGACCCGTTAAGTTTTTTTATTGATTTTTAGGCTTATTTTAATTCAGAAAAATCAGAAATACACTCAAAAAATTCTAGAAAATCCACAGAAAATTCACAGAAAATCACAAACTGAATTTGGGACTCTGTAAAATTATTTTGGGTGTAATATTATTTAAAATAACTTAAAATAAAATACTTTATATTCATTATTTAATGTTTACCCTGTTTAATTGCCCAATAAATTTCTAAATGTCACTAAAAATGATAAAATTCATAATCTAGCAATATTTAAATATTATACATTAATTTATTCATTTGTGTTTGTATTTTATTGTGAAATTATATTTTAGATGGTTGCTAATATCAGAAAAATTGAATTATTTGAAAATGTTAACCAACCAAATATATAATTTAATAAATACTTATCATTACATTCTCATCTAACTTATCACTGAATAAAGAAATGTCAAGTCTGCTAATTGATTACTGATCAATTTTGCATATTATTGTCACATTCTCTTATTTATTTTTAATAAAACTCTGCTATTTGACCTCTTTTTTCTTAGCGATGCGAAGACTTTTATAAAAAGGAGAAAAACAGGAAAAGAGCCCAACAATCCCATAATGCCCAATAACTTAGACATTTGAGGCAATCTTGTTTGGAGATTGAAAAGAAAATCCAACTAAATTCATGATTAGAAATCAATTATTCTCCAAGTAAAGAAGAAAGGATATTCTCAACATATTTAGGGTTTAAATCCAAATTCTAAGAATATATTCTTTAATTACATTGCAAGATAGAGTCATAGAAGGAAACTCCATAAGTCTACAATTCAATCAAAATTCAGATTAAGCCTGAGTATCTTTTAGTAATTTGATCATAACTTTTGTTATAGAAATGCAAATCTGTTAATTCACAATGCTCCAGAAAGAAGACTTAAAGATCTACAATGCTTCTGTTGAATACTATTTCCATTTCAGTTATTTGGTAAGTCATATTCAGCCATCAATATGACAACTAGCTGCAGCCCAACTTGATTAAATTTTCAATCAAGAGAAGAAAATGATATTCTCAGCATATTCACAATTCAACTTCAAAATTCTGAGAATATACCTTTTGATGAGTCAACATTTTAATGAGTCACTACCCCAGGCTTCCTCCTATTAATACCCCAACAGAGGCATGAGTAGGGAGATATCTCAGAATACTTCCGGAGATCAAAATTAGGATTTTTAGTTTAGTTTTTTCTTTCTTTTATTTTTTGTAATTTCTTTGTAAATCAAGATTAGAGAAGAGATTCATGAGAGTAAGAGAGAGAAGGTATGTATTGAAATTGACATCAATGTAACTTTCCTCTTTTCTTTCATAGTTTTTCAATTTAATCAAAGTTTACTTTTTTCTTTTATTTTCTCCTTGGTATTTTTCTCTTGTATGTGACTACTATCCATATGCATCTTCAAGCATAGGAATAACCTTGTCTTTGTGAGTGCCATTGGTAGTTCATAACGATATATTTGCTTTCATAGTCTTTCTTATTTCATGCTTGCCTTTGAGTTTTGATGATCTAATGTTAACAGAATCATATTTAATCTTATGGACTATACTTTGCTCGCCTCTAACTCAAGGTAAACCTGCACCTACGATCTAGGATAAGTAACTTTTCAAAAGGGTAAGTCCACTTTTATCTTCTTTCTTTCTTTTTAAGTTTTCTTATAATTTTAGGAACCTTAATTTTTTTCTTAAAACAAAAACCAAAACAAACAATATTTTCCCTTATTTTCTTTTACTTCTAACTTAACATAAAATTCTTTTTATTTTCAAAATAAAGAAGAATACTTAACTTTAGTAAACACACCGAAATGCTTTCATCGTATCTCTCCCTGTGGATTCGACCCGCATAGCCACTGCTACCGCGGATAAATTATAAAAAACCAGAGATTCTTTTTAGTTTCAGATAACATCATTCCAAAACTCTAGCTTTTTCTCAATCAAATTTTGGCGCCATTGCCGGGGAGGGAACGGTATTGTAATTAATTTCTAAGTGGTTAATTTTTCTTCTTTATTTTTGTGTGCAGAAGTAGATTTTAGGAAGTTGATAACTATAAAAGGTAACTCTGTAGTTATTATATTTTTCTGTTAACTTATTCTGCACACTATATATATATTTTTAATTCAACAGTACTCGTGCTTGTAATTAAATAGAAAACGGTTAGACTTTGCAGTTAGGCATTTGTCTAATTTCATTTACATTTTACATTACTGTTGAAAATTACTGGAGCAAAGGTACGTGTGCATAGTATGTAGTATAAGAACACTTTTGAATTGTTTACATTACTTAAGTGTTGCTTTTCATATACATGTACATGTTGCACTAAATTGATTAAAGGCCTTGTCCTATAAATAAGATAAGGTGGGAAAGTCATTACCCTAACTTAGCCCACAAACAATCTCCTCACTCACTTACCCAATCCTAACTAAACTTAAGTAGCCGTTGGCCTTAGGGACATCTTAGACTCAAAAAGGAGACTGACCTAAGGGGGAAGTTGTTAGAAATTGACTCTTGTCAAATCAGTATCTAAGGTTGGGGATTGAGGGGCGAAACCCCAAAGGCTGGTGGTTTGGCTTAATTAGGCCGTTGCTTTTAAGCACGGATACCTTCCACCAATCTTGCCCATAATTGGCCGATAAACTTGTGGTCAGATTCGGTAATATACCCCCCATGGACAGTCTAACCAGCTAAGAGTCATTTAGGTCTAAGGTCTACTTTAACTTATGTTAGATTTTTTCTTTTTATTTGTTTGTTTTTCTTTGTTTGTTTTTAACATATCTTGTGTGGTATAGCTTATAACAACATTTTTTTCAATTTTAATGGTAATCCATGTTACACCATGACCTCTTTTTAGAGATTACCAACCCAGCATATCATAACTTTAACCAACGTAGTGTACCGGATTGGTCTTATCTGTATTAATTCATGCCCTGTCCCAATACTATGAATAGGACTGGAATAATTATCACTATTCTTCACAGAGCTAATGGGGATACAACTCTCCCGAGTCACATTGTCAACCACTTTACCAACACCTAACTTCTTATACTCCTTCTCCTGAGCAACCATTAGAAGAATCAATTGACTGAGAAAAGAGGATGGAAGCCTTAGAAGAGCTTGAGCGATAAATTTAAATTCTAGAAGACTCAAAATCCCGTCAAAATTTTAAAATCACAGATCCTTACTCTATTTTTCAGAAGAACATACCTACTTAGAAAAGAATATGAAATTCATGATTCAACTCCAAAGTGATCCACTCGATATGATAGAAGTAAGACTTAGTCGATTGGAAAACATGCATACGAATAAGGAAACTCTTCCTACCCAATCTTTGACTATTCCCGACACTTCTAGCCATATTGATGAAAATCAAGAATCATGGTATCTTGAAGACTTTGATCAAGATTAAATTTCACCACAAAACCTTGAACTTGACCAATATCAACCCATTGATGAATTAGTAAGTTTCTATTTTAATGAGAATGAACTTGATTATGAATATGAACTTGATCCCTAACTTTGTGATTCAGTTCCCATCTTTGAATCTATGTTGACTCCAGTATTCTTACCCAATTTGGACCAATTTCCCAAGCCAACAATTATTCCCATACCCACAGTCTAGAAATTGCATTATCAGTTTTGGATAGTCACATTCCATTGATGGAAAAAGAATGTGAATTTTAATTCTTGGATTTGGACTCAACTCTTGAACCAAAACAGACTCTCGAACCCAAAATTGATTTTTCCGAGTTAGTATTGATTCCTGAATCTACCATTCTTGAGCCCAAGTTAACCATTCCACCAAGTCATATTTTTTGTTGGACATAGGTATAGACCACGATGACTCCGTGATGATTTTTCAAGACTAGTCATGTAAAGGGAATAAGTTTCATGATAGAATCTTTCATGATCCTATTCATATTGGGGACTGTAAATATATAAATAGAAAAGAGGTCAATAAAAGTGGGTTCCGTGAACCACCACATTATTTTGATTGGGTAGCAACGCTTGGCCTAATCTGACCACCTCAGGAACCACTACCTTGAGGTAACATTATCCTTCCCTTTCTTCTTTTTCGTGCATTTAAGCATTCATTTATACATTGAGGACAATGCATGAGATAGGTGGGGGAGGGTTCTAACATAATATAGGTTTTCTTTTGTTTAAAATAAAAAATTAATATTTTCTTTCTTAAAAAAAACTTTTTGAAAAGCAAGCAATATTTTAACATAGTTTTTATAAGAAATTAAGTTAATTTTAAGGAATAGGAGAATCATAATAAGGATTTCTTATACTTGGTCAAAGAAAGATTATTTATTTGATTTCTAGGGTTAGGAAGAAAACTTGAAAAAGTAATTTAGTCTTGATTTTTACCTTGATGAAATATGCAATTTTATAACACTTACACACTTAGGGTTCAAAAATAATGATTCTTATGCCTTACTTAAAAAAAAATAATATATACTAAAAAAATCTCTGATTAATCTGGGTATTTGTGCCTCATAAAGTATAAGTATTCACGCCTAAAAGTGTTCCATATAATAAAATTCTTAGTTTTGTGGCCTTGTTTGCTCAAGTTCTCAAGTCCTTAGGGTGTTTTCTCACCCGGTGCTCTAAAATCGTCTGGTTTGGGTGTCACCGACTAAAAACTCGTTATATTGGCAAATTAGAAAGCCTAATAGAACTAAGAAATAATACCACCAAATATTAAAAAAATAAAAGAAAATAAGCCATAAGAGTTGGAGTTAAAGAACCCCTAGTCAAAATATTCGCGGTCACAAAGGTGCATATGATTTAGGGTAAAGTAATAGATTAGATGAGAAATACAAGTTTAACCCCTTACCTTGATTGATAACAAGTTTATTAATAGAGACTAAGTTTAGGAATGAAAAATTATGTTTTCTTATAACTTAGAGATTACTTAAACTCTTACAATAATACTTCAAATATTTTCTTTTCTTTTTAAAAATACTTTTCAAAAATACTAACACTTTTTTTCTTTCTTTATAGATTTTGTGGATGTAATCCACTGAAAACCCTCACGAGATAAAACTCGTCCTCTAGGGGAAACCTAGAGGTTAAATGGCTTATTGCATATGCTCAGTGCAATCGCGTGATTTAATAATTTCTTAGATTTAGTTTTGATGTTTTGCTCGAGGGCAAGCAAAAGATAGGTATGGGTTTGTGATTACTCATCAATTTACATATTTACTGTCACTTTCCCATATTTATTTTTAATAAAACTCTACTATTTGACCTCTTTTTTCTTAGTGATGCGCAAACTTTTATAAAAAGGAGAAAAACAGGAAAAGAGCCCAACAAGCCTAAAAAGCCCAATAAACTCAGACATTTGAGGCAATCTTATTTGAAGATTGAAAAGAAAATCCAACTAAATTCGTGATTGGAAATCAATTATTCTCCAAGTAAAGAAGAAAGGATATTCTCAGCATATTTAGGATTTAAATCAAAATTCTGAGAATATATCCTTTGATTACATGACAACATAGAGTCATAGAAGGAAACTCCAAAAGTCTACAATTTAATCAAAATTCGGATTCAGCTTGAGCATCTTTTAGTAATTTGATCATAACTTTTGTTATAGAAATGCAAATCCGATAATTCAAGATGCTTCAGAAAGAAGATTTAAAGTCTACAACTTTTCTATTGACTACTATTTCCATTTCAATTGTTGCTAAGTTATATTCAGCCATCAATATGGAAGCTAGCTGCAGCCCAACTTAATTAAATTTTCAATCAAGAGAAGAAAAGGATATTCTCAGCATATTCACAATTCAACTTTAAAATTCTGAGAATATACCTTTTGATGAGTCACTACCCCAGGTTTCCTCCTATAAGTACCCCAGCAGAGGCATGAGCATGGAGATATCTCAGAATACTTCCAGAGATCAAAATTAGGGTTTTTAGTTCAGTTTTTTCTTTCTTTTATTCTCTATAATTTCTTTGTAAACCAAGATTAGAGAAGAGATTCATGAGAGTAAGTGGGAGAAGGTATGTATTGAAAGTGACATATGTGTAAGTTTCCTCCTTTCTTTCATATTTTTTCAATTTAATCAAAGTTTACTTTTTTGCTTTTATTTTTCTCCTTGGTATTTTTTCTCTTGTATATGACTACTATCCATATGCATCTTTAAGCATAGGAATAACCTTGTCTTTGTGAGTGCCATTGACAGTTCATGACAATATATTTGCTTTCATAATCCTTCTTATTTCATGCTTGCCTCTGAGTTTTGATTATTTAATGTGGACAGAATCAAATTTAATTTTATGGATTATACCTTGTGTTTGGACACATATATTGCATAAATATTATTACATTCTTACATATATTCTGTAAAATATTGCAAATAACTTATCTTAATGTCCTAATTCATGCAGGGTATGATAGGGAGAAGATAATCATGAAATTTATCCAATTAAATTCAAAAGTTCAAAAGAAAGGGGATCGATTCAAATTCAAAGGTTCTAGAAGCTATCTTATCTGAAAACTAGATATATCAGATAAGATAATATTATCTAATTTCAAAGGAAAAATGGATTGTTTAAAAATCCTATCTATTTCGCTGAAGATAAGTGAATATCTTATCAATTCTAGACGACAAACTGAAAATCAAAGAGGATAAATGGATAGAGAGAAGATCAACGGATGAGATGAAGAAATTTAAATTCGGATTCAGGCTGGTTACAGTTTAGCATTTTATCATAACTTTTATTACCAAAACTAAAATCTAATGATTTAAAATGCTACAGAAAGAAGATTTAAAGGGCTACAATTCTTCTATTGATCACTCGTTCTAATTCTATCATTTGATAAGTGATATGCAGCAATCAACATGCCAACAAGATGTAGATCAGAATTGAATTTTTAGATAAATCAAATCAAGTTTGGAGATAAGAGGAGAATTCAAATTCAGAAATATACAGCTCTTCCTATCTTCGTACATGTTCTATCCCCTAGTTTTCTCCTATAAATACCCACATACCTCGAAGGCAGAAAGGACACCACTTCAGAGAGAGCATTATTTTAGATTTTCTTGTCTTCTTCAATGTAATTTTTATTTTTCTTTTATTTTTCTTCTTAGCTTAGTTTAGAGAGAGTTACATGATTAAAAGAGAGAAAGAGTTATTGTAGAGTGACACTATTATAATCTTTTCTTCAAGAAGCTTATATTGAAGGTGACAATCAATGGAGGTTTTTCACTTTTTTTCATTGTCCTCGATCTCGCCGAAGCGTTGCTTTCCTTTATTTTTTTTCTATTACTTTGCCTTACTCCATGCTAAGGTAAATTTCATTATGGTTCAATAGTAGAGGTAAATATTCTTCTTTTATTTCTTTTTATTTTTGATTTTTGCATCAACACTTTTCTTTTTCTCTTTTTCTTTCTTTTTCTTTTATAATTAAAAAAAACAACACCACCATCTCTTCTTCTACCATCTTCACTTAACTTAACTTAATATTTTTATTTTCTTTTTATAAACAGAGAAGATAAATATTAATTAGTTTTTGTAAATTAAAAGAAGAAACTTACATAACGCTTCCATCGCTGTCCCTCCCTGTGGATCACGACCCGTTAACCCTAGGGCATACGGTAGAATTGAGGACCTAGCACTGTTCTAAATTTCTGTTATTTTTGTGCAGGTTTGGCTCAATCAAAATTTTGGCGCCGTTGCCGGGGAGGGACAGTAAGTTTTCTTTCTTTTTAATTTACTCTAATGAATTAATCTCTTTTCTTCTTTGTTTTGGTGTACAGGGGCTAATTACAGAAAACTAAGAGCTGCAGTGGACATATTGCTACTCTGTGCCTCTGTCCAAGAAGGCAGAGTATCAGAGCCCACAACTGTGGTGAACTACTAACGGTAGTCTCTTGCAGGTTGCTTTATAGAGATTAGCTCTTTGCAGTCATTAGTCTATCTGTTTAACTCACTATGTATATATTTCTAATCAATAGTAACTTGTTGCTTTGTAAATGCTAAAAAATGTTTAGACTCTTGCATCTTAGGGCTCTGTTTATTTCGTTTCTTTACATTACTGTTGAAGAGTGCTAGAGCAAAGGTATGTGTCATTGCATATAGTTTAGGAAACATATTTTGAGTGTTCATATTTCTTGAATATTACCTTTTGCTTTATACTTGTACACTGCACTAAAAGACTAAGGGTATATCCTTAAACAAGATAAGGTGGGGAAGTCATTACCCTTTCTTAGCCCAAAAACCATCTCCTCACCAACTAACCCAGCCTAACTTAAAATTGAGTAGACGTTGGCCCTAGGAACATCTCGGACTCAAATAGGGATTGACCTAAGGGGAAAGTTGTTATAAGTTGACTCTTCCCAAATGGTGTCTAAGGTTGAGGATTGAGGGGCGAAATCCCGAAGGCTGGTGGTTTGGCATAATTAGGCTCGTTGCTTAGGCACGGATACCTCTGATTGAGGTTGAACCTACACACAAAATACCAAAATTCAGAACTTAAAAATAGAGATGTCCAAGTGCTCAATTCTACCGCTATAGCAAGTGGCTATGCGGGTCGTGATCCACAAGGAGGGAACTAGCGATGGAAGCTTTTTTAGCAAGTTATCTTTTAGGTTACAAAGAATGGTTAAAGTTCTTCTTTAGTTCTTTAAAAGAAAAAGAGAAAAATTGGGTTAAAGTGAAGTTAAAAAGAAAGTGGTAGATTTAGAAGGTGAGAAAATGAAAAATGGATTATTTATAAAGAAATTGAAAAGGGTGATAAAAATGGTTGGAGATTGTGATATTGAAACTAAAGAATAAAAGAAAAGAAAGACAACCTAAAAATTATTTACCTCTTTAGTGCTCATATACCTTGGATCCGTTGCGACGACTTACCTTGTCTTTGAAGGCAATCAAGCATGGCGAATAGGATCTTCCCCATTCTCGATCTACACTACGAATAAAAGGGCAAACTATACTAGCAAGAGAAGGGTTGTTCATCACCATAGGCCATCAAGGGCACTTACAACGGCTAAGCAGTCTCGAGGCTATCGGATTCTCTTGGATTGCAATACAAAAGAGGAGAGTAAAAGAAAACAAGAGTAAAGAAAGAAAAAGAAACTTTGATTGAATTCAAATAACAATGAAAGAAAAGACTTACTTACACCGGTGTCACCCTCAGTACAAGCTTGATCTCCTTCCTCCATGAAACTTGTCTCTCCTCTCAGTTACATAAAGAATAGTAAAAATTACATAAAAAGAAAACTAAAAACCTAAGTAATAAACTATAATTATCCTAAGTTCTATTCTCTGCTTGGTCATCCCCCTTGCCTTTGAGATTGCAGGTATTTATAGAAGAAATGCAGATGTTAGAGGAATATGAAGATAGGAAAATCTGGCTATTTCTGAGTTTGAATCCTCCCTTATCTCCAAACTTGATTTGATGTGGATATACAGTTCTGATCTGCAGTTTGTTGGCGTGTTGATTGCTGAATATCACTTATCAAATGACAGAATTAGAAATAGTAATCAACATAAGAGTTGTAGCTCTATAAGTCCTCTTTCTGGATCATCATGAATCATCAGATTTAAGATTCAGTAACAAAAGTTATGATTCAAATACTAAAATGTATCCAGTCAGAATCTGAGTCAAAGTTACTTCATCTCATCCGTTGATCTTCTCTCTATCCATTTATCTCTCTGTATTTGATATTATTCTCGATTGATCTTTAGCTAACCAAAATGGATTTATAGAAATCTGAATTTTAGTGGTTTCCATTTGGTGTTATCTTTCTTATTTGCTCTGATCTTCAGCTGAACATTTGCCCCAATCCTTAATTTGTTCTAACTAGATCTGGGATCATCCTCAGCTAACCAAATAGATCCAGTTAAATCTGATTTTAATTGGTATTTATTTGGTTTAATCCTCTTTCTCTTCATTATTATCTTTTACAAAATAGACATTTAAGACAAAGAAATTAGCATATTTATTACACGATAAATGTAAGAGTGTAATAAAAAGAATGCAAAATATGTGTACGATCACACCTCCACACCTATCTTTTGCTCGTCCTCGAGCAAAACAACAAAACTAAACCAAAGATTATTAGACCACTTTCGCAGGTCACGCGATTGTACTGAGCTTGTGCAACAAGCCGTTAAACCTCTAGGTTACCCCTAAAGGACGAGTTTTGTCTCGTGAGGGTTTTCAATGGATTGCACCCCAAAATCCATAAAGAAAGAGAAAAATGTTAGTATTTTGAAAACACATTTTGAAAGAAAAAATATTTGAAATATTATTGTAAGTTTTAAGTAATCTATAAGTTACAGGAAAACCGAATTTTTCATTCCTAAACTTAGTCTCTATTCAAAAATTTGTCATCAATCAAAGTAAGGAGTCAAATTGTACTTCTCATCTAGTCTATTACTTTACCCTAAGTCATATGTGAAAAATCACCTAGAGGGGGGGTGAATAGGTGATAATGCTAATCAATGCACAATTTAAAAAATATGATGCAACAATCGCCCAAAATAAGACTAAGAGCCGAATGCCCCGTGAAGGGTTCTGAACTCCTTCCTCCTGATTCCTCGTAAAATGAGTTGGAGGTGCGCAATGCAACCTTGTTGAATGGGACAAAGATTGACAAGATGAATGACAACAAGTGAATATAGCAATGACAATCAAAAGCAAGTAGTAATAGCAATGAAAGTAGAGCAAGAATAAGGAAAAGTAAACCAAACGCAAACACCAAGATTTCTTATCGAGGTTCGAGCACCCAGCTCTACTTCCCCGCCTTCCCCAGAAGGATTCCAACCACTTCCACTATCACAAAGATGTCACAAATACACCGGAGTACCCAACTCCACAATCTCAAGTACAAGCAATCTCTGAGTAGCCAAAAGACCACAAACTCTCTCTTGCAAAATTCTCTTCCCTTACAAAAAGGTCCTTAGAGAACAATGAGTAGGAATGAAGCTCTTGTGTGCAAGGAGAAAAGAAAATGAAATCAGAGAACTCTTGAAAACACTTCAGAAATTGAGAGAGAATTTCAGCACAAAAACCAAGAAACCAAGTCTTTTGAAAGCCTTAAACTTGTGGAAATTTTGATAATTTTTCTAGTCAACAAACTCTCCCTAAACACCCCTATTTATAGGAGAGGGCTAGGGTTTAAAGATAAAACATTTTTAAGGCTAATCAGAATGTATTAAAACCAAAACATGTCACTTAAACACACTTAAGTGAGAAAAGGACAAAAATAAATCTGCTCAGAAAACTAGCCGTTACTGTTCAAACGGCTAGTCCGGTCGACCGGCCCGGTCGACCGCTAGTACAAAGAAAATAACCGTTGCAGGCTACGGTCGACCGGCCCGGTCGACCCAAACAAACAGAGAGCAAAGTGTTACAGTCAGGCAGGTCTCGGTCGACCGTCACGGTCGACTGTGAAACGTGCACACTGATACGTGCATCTGCCAGAACCACGGTCGACTCGGGCGGTCGACCGGCAAAACCTGACACAGGCAGGTCGACCGGGCGGTCGACCGGCTCAGGCCAAAACACAAGTTTCAAACAGATTTTCAAGGAGATAAACATTTTTATCAAAAGATGTTTTAAATAGGAATAAGTATAAAACATAAATATGGATTTGTAGGCAGAGGATTTTGTATCAAAATATTTTTGTATAATTTATATGAATTAAACTTAGAAATAAGATGTGCGCAAAAACGTGTGTGATGAAGCTTCAAACCTATTCACTATTCTTTAACAAAACTCTAAACTAAAAACAATCTAATAAATTATCTTGAGCAATCTTGAAGTCTTGAGCCAAGCTATGCCTTGCTAGAGCCTTAACTTCTATGTTCCTTCTATGATGTCCAATATGCCTTCTTTGCTTCATGAACCTAGAAATTCTTTGCAATAGCTAAGCAATGGTCTCCACATATGGTACAAACCTGAAACTTATCTTAACAAACTAATTAGTACCATATAGCTCCTATTTGTTTTGTTATCATCAAAACTCTAAACATTTGGAGAGTGTAACCTTATGGGCCAACAATCTCCCCCTTTTTGATGATGACAAAACAAATAGGCTATAAACAAAAATATAGGGGAGGAGAAAGCTCCCCTCAAATTATGCTATATTAAACAAGGAAAAACAATGTAATTTGTAATTTGCAAGTAAACATCATGAAACCACAAAAGCCATGAGA
Source organism: Agave tequilana (assembly GCA_038442645.1). Lineage (NCBI taxonomy): Eukaryota > Viridiplantae > Streptophyta > Magnoliopsida > Asparagales > Asparagaceae > Agave > Agave tequilana. The sequence goes on from JAVJIF010013845.1 coordinate 126,617, forward strand.
AAACAAAACACTTGCAAAACAATTAAATTCAATTTACAAGAATTTATGAAAACACATTAAAAACTAAAAACATGAAAACACATGAAAACACATCAAAAGTAAAAACATAAAACATATATAACTCATATGGAACCAAAACCATATGAACTCATATTTCTATCATAAAAACTCATTCTCCCCCTTTTTGTCATACATCAAAAAGGGTTGTGAAAATATTTTTATTCAATAACACAAACATTAAGTTCACCACAAATGAAGGAAAATCTAGCAAAATCAAGTGGTTTAGTGAAAATATCGGCTAATTGTAAATCCGTAGAAACATAATCAATATCTATATCTCTTTCTCAAAATGATCTCTAAGAAAGTGATATCTAATCTCAATGTGCTTGGTCTTACTATGTTGATTTGCATTCTTTGTCATATGTATAGTACTAGTATTATCACAAAATTTTATATGGTTATAATGCAAATCATAATCAAGGAGAGTATGTTTCATCCAAAGGACTTGTGCACAACAAGCCCCCGCGGCAACATACTCCGCCTCGGCGGTTGAGAGAGCTACGGAATTTTATTTCCTAGAGGACCATGAAACAAGACAATTACCAAGAAATTGACATGTCCCACTAGTACTCTTCCTATCTACTCTACAACCCGCATAGTCGGCATCCGAATAACTCGTCATTGAGAAATCTCCGGTTTTCGGATACCATAGACCCATTCCAATCGTTCCCTTAATATAACGAATAATGCGTTTTACCGCAATAAGATGAGACTCTTTGGGACACGATTGAAATCTAGCACAAAGACACACACTAAACATGATATCCGGCCTACTTGCCGTCAAATACAAAGACTACCTATCATGCTTCTATATAATTAATATCAACATTTTTACCTTGGTCATCCTTATCAAGCTTGGTGGTAGTTGCCATGGAGTGTTGCAAACCTTTGAGTCTTCAAGTCCAAACCTCTTTACGAGTTCCTTTGCGTATTTGGCTTGACATATGAAGTTCCCATCTTGCAATTGCTTGATTTGGAGTCCAAGAAAGAAATTAAGCTCACCCATTGAAGACATTTCAAACTCACATTGCATAACCTTTTCAAATTCCTTGCATAAAAACTCATTAGTAGAACTAAAAATTATATCATCAACATAAATTTGCACAATTAAAATGTCATTATCAACATGCTTAGTGAATAGTGTTGTATCTACTTTGCCTTTAATAAAATTATTTGAAATGAGAAAACTAGAAAGCCTTTCATACCAAGCTCTTGGAGCTTGTTTCAATCCATACAAAACTTTATCAAGTTTAAAAACAAAATCGGGATGAACATGATCAACAAAACCAGGAGGTTGAGCAACAAAAACTTCTTCATTTATAAACCATTCAAAAATGCACTTTTCACATCCATTTGAAAAAGTTTAAAATTTTGAAAGATGCAAAAGCTAGTGTCATCCGTATGGCTTCAAGCCGTGCTACGGGTGCAAAGGTCTCCTCAAAGTCAATTCCCTCAACTTGAGTGTAAGCTTGGGCCACTAACCTAGCCTTATTCCTAATCACATTTCCGGACTCATCCATCTTGTTTCTAAAGATCCACTTAGTACCAATTATTGGTCTATCGTGGGGCCTAGGAATAAGGTGCCAACTTGGTTGCGCTCAAATTGATTGAGTTCCTCTTGCATGGCTAGCAACCAATATGAGTCCGCCTCGGCTTCGAGGATGCTTTTGGGTTCAAAATGAGAAATGAAAGCAAAGTTACCACATAGGTCATGGAGTTTGGAGCGAGTTGTTACCCTTTAGATGCATCACCTAAGATGAGCTCCTTGGGATGATTTGTAGCGTATCTCCAAGCTTTAGGAAGCGGTTGAGAGCTTTCCTTTTTATCCTCTTGAACATCACCAATTGATTCTAGCTTTTCTTCTTGAGCAGGTGAGTCCTTCAAGGATAGTCTCTTCATGTCTTCACCTAATGGTTCAATCTCTACAACATTCTCAACAAACACATTAGATTCTTCAAATTTAACATGCATGGATTCTTCAATGGTAAGTGAAGATCTATTGAATACTCTATAAGCTTTACTAGTTGTAGAATATCCAACAAAGATTGCTTCATAAGCCTTAGCATCAAATTTACCCAAGTTATCTTTAGTGTTCAAAACAAAACACTTGCATCCAAAAACTTTGAAATATGAAACATTAGGTTTTCTAGAGTGATACATTTCAAAAGATGTTTTGAAGAATTTTTGCACAAATAAATACGATTTGATATATAGCATGCGGTGTTTACGGCCTCGGCCCATAGATATTGAGGGAGGTCATACTCACTTATCATTGTCCTAGCCATCTCTTGAAGTGTTCTATTTTTCCTTTCTACAACTCCATTTGTTGTGGAGTTCTAGGACAAGACATTTCCATGCTTAATTCCCTTTCATCACAATAAGTCATGAAGAGTTGGTTAACAAACTCACCACCTCTATCACTTCTTATTCTCAAAATCGAAAAACCCTTTTCTTTTTCAACTCTTTTTCGAAAAATCTTAAAACGAGAAAAAGTTTGATCTTTGTGTTCCAAGAAGAAAACCCAAGTGAAACGGGAAAAATCATCAACTAAAACAAATGCAAATCTACTACCATTTAAACTCTTAGTTTTAGTAGGTCCAAAAGATCCATATGAATTAATTCTAAAGACCTAGTTGACATGATATCCTTGATTGGTTTGAAGGAAGACTTGGTTGTTTCCCAAGTTGGCACGCACCACAAATGCGGTCTTTCTCAAACTTCAAGCAAGGTATACCCTTCACCAATTCCTTTGAATTAATCCTAGAAAGATGGTCAAAAGATGCATGTCCTAATCTTCTATGCCAAAGCCAAGAATTTTCATCAAAAGCATTTAAGCATTTAGTAGAACATTCCACATTAAGCATGTCAATGATATAAACATTATCATCACGAAAACCGGTAAGAATACAATCATTGGATTTAATATCAAAAATCTTGCAAGAAGTATCATCAAAAACAACTTTAAGTCCACGATCACAAAATTGACTAATACTAAGCAAATTATGTTTCAAACCATCAACAAGTACAACATTTTCTATAATGGGAGATACACCAATTTGAATGTTACCTATACCGATGATAGTGCCTTTGGAGTCATCCCCGAAGGTGACCGAGCCACCTTCCTCGTACCTTGATAGGGTTGTAAAGTTATTGATGTCCCACGTCATGTGTCTTGAACAACCACTATCAAGGTACCACCGCTCCTACGTCTTGGAGCCTTGGTGTGTACCTACATCAAATAATTTAGGACTTGATTTTGGTACCCACATTTTCTTGGGTCCTAAAGGGTTAGTTTCATTAACCCAAACAAGATTATTTGATCTATTTACTTGGTCATAGCAAAATTTAGCTAAATGTCCATTCTTACCACAATATGTGCATCTATATACTCTACCATATTTAAAAGCATAGTGAGTGTGTGATTTGTGAGCATGAGAGTTGTGAGCATGAAAAGATTTAGCATGAGAAGTGTTATGTGTAGTGTGAGCATGTGAATTTTTAGCATGAGAGGTGTGCTTTTGGAAAACTTTTCTTCAAGTTTCTTAGTGTTAAAAGCACAATCTTTCAAAACTTTTTCAAAATCAACCATTTTAGTCCTTAGAGAGGAAATTTCTTTTTCATCAACAATAGGAGATTTTCCTTTACAAGAAACCTTGTAGGCATTAAACTCATTTTGAATAGAAATAAGATTAGAAGAAATATCATCCTTTTCTTTAGAAACCATAGCAAGTTGATTTTGAGAAAAGCAACTTCTTTTTGCAATTTAAAACATTCAATCTTCTTGTTATCATAAGTTTCGGAAAGTTCAACAAAAGCATGAACAAGAACTTCCTTACTTAATTCATCATCTTCATCATCAAGAGGTTGAGGGGTTACCTTTGGTGTGTTTGCCATGAAACACATATTCGCTATATCCGCCTCTTCCTCGGACTCGCTTTCCGAATCCCAAGTTGCCTTGTAAGCTTTCTTTTCTTCCGGTTTCTTTGGCTTGAAGGAGGAGGTCATCTTCTTCTTGAACTCCGGGCAATCCGCCATGATGTGTCCGGGCTTTCGGCAATTGTAGCATATAATTCTCCTCTCCTCTTTGCCTTCAAATTTCCTTCGGAAGTTGCGCTTGTTCCTCCGGTACATTCTCTTCACATTGCGAACAAGTAGTGATAGCTCCTCATCTTCTTCTTCATCTTCTTCATCGTCTTCAAGGGTGGATGAAGACTTGAAAGCTATGGATTTCTTCTTTAGTGGAGCGGCCTCTTCTCTTGCTTTCTTTTCCATCTCATGGGTTTTTAGGTTCCCAATGAGACTAATGAGGTTCATCTCATCCTTATCGTTCAATTCCTTCAAGGTGGTGGCCTTTATCTCCCATGATGTAGGAAGAGCCCGAATCACTTTCCGCACCTTTTGATCATTGGAAATATCATCACCTAAAGAAGAAAGACCATTGGTGATTTTAGTAAATCGAGTAATCATACAATCAATAGTTTCATCATCAATCATTTTAAAAGACTCATATTGGGACCTCAAGAGATCTATCTTAGCTCTCTTGACTTGTGAAGTCCCTTCGTGTGTGACCAATAAATGTTGCCAAATCTTATAGGCGGATTGGCAATGAATTACCCGTGTAAGGTCATTCTCATTCAAGGCGGTTAAGAGGGAATTTTGGGCCTTGGAGTTAGCCTCATATTCTCTAAAATTGAAGTCGGTCCATGTGCTCTCATCACTTTCGGGTACAACATAGGGTTTGGTCAAAGATTTAGCTACTAAGCTACCTAAGGATTGCAAAAAGATAGTCATCCTAACCTTCCAAATAGGGAAGTTGAGTCCATCAAATTTAGGAGGGGTTTTGATGTTATCGGCCATGTTTACTAGTGAATGACAAATGGAATGCAAATGTTGATTAGCAAATTTTAAGGATCTCTCTATGGATGTTAAGCCAAAACCTAGAGTCCAAGCTCTGATACCAATTGAAAAATCACCTAGAGGGGGGGGTGAATAGGTGATAATGCTAATTAATGCACAATTTAAAAAATATGATGCAACAATCGCCCAAACAAGACTAAGAGCCGAATGCCCGTGAAGGGTTCTGAACTCCTTCCTCCTGATTCCTCGTAAAATGAGTTGGAGGTGCGCAATGCAACCTTGTTGTATGGGACAAAGATTGACAAGATGAATGACAACAAGTGAATATAGCAATGACAATCAAAAGCAAGTAGTAATAGCAATGAAAGTAGAGCAAGAACAAGGAAAAGTAAACAAAACGCAAACACCAAGATTTCTTATCGAGGTTCGAGCACCCAGCTCTACTTCCCCGCCTTCCCCAGAAGGATTCCAACCACTTCCACTATCACAAAGATGTCACAAATACACCGGAGTACCCAACTCCACAATCTCAAGTACAAGCAATCTCTGAGTAGTCAAAAGACCACAAACTCTCTCTTGCAAAATTCTCTTCCCTTACAAAAAGGTCCTTAGAGAACAATGAGTAGGAATGAAGCTCTTGTGTGCAAGGAGAAAAGAAAATGAAATCAGAGAACTCTTGAAAACACTTCAGAAATTGAGAGAGAATTTCAGCACAAAAACCAAGAAACCAAGTCTTTTTGAAAGCCTTAACTTGTGGAAATTTTGATAATTTTTCTAGTCAACAAACTCTCCCTAAACACCCCTATTTATAGAGAGGGCTAGGGTTTAAAGATAAAACATTTTTAAGGCTAATCAGAATGTATTAAAACCAAAACATGTCACTTAAACACACTTAAGTGAGAAAAGGACAAAAATAAATCTGCTCAGAAAACTAGCCGTTATTGTTCAAACGGCTAGTCCGGTCGACCGGCCCGGTCGACCGCTAGTACAAAGAAAATAACCGTTGCAGGCTACGGTCGACCGGCCCGGTCGACCCAAACAAACAGAGAGCAAAGTGTTACAGTCAGGCAGGTCTCGGTCGACCGTCACGGTCGACCGTGAAACGTGCACACTGATACGTGCATCTGCCAGAACCACGGTCGACTCGGGCGGTCGACCGGCAAAACCTGACACAGGCACGGTCGACCGGGGCGGTCGACCGGCTCAGGCCAAACACAAGTTTCAAACAGATTTTTGAGGAGATAAACATTTTTATCAAAAGATGTTTTAAATAGGAATAAGTATAAAACATAAATATGGATATGTAGGCAGAGGATTTTGTATCAAAATATTTTTGTATAATTTATATGAATTAAACTTAGAGATGTGCGCAAAAACGTGTTGATGGAGCTTCAAACCTATTCACTATTCTTTAACAAAACTCTAAACTAAAAACAATCTAATAAATTATCTTGAGCAATCTTGAAGTCTTGAGCCAAGCTATGCCTTGCTAGAGCCTTAACTTCTATGTTCCTTCTATGATGTCCAATATGCCTTCTTTGCTTCATGAACCTAGAAATTCTTTGCAATAGCTAAGCAATGGTCTCCAAATATGGTACAAACCTGAAACTTATCTTAACAAACTAATTAGTACCATATAGCTCCTATTTGTTTTGTTATCATCAAAACTCTAAACATTTGGAGAGTGTAACCTTATGGGCCAACAATATGCACCTTGTGACTGTGAAATTTTGACTAAGGGTTTTTAACTCCAACTCTTATGCCTCATTTATTTATATATATTATATATATATATTTTTGGTGGTATTATTCCTTAGTTCTATTAGGCTTTCTAATCTGCCCATGTAACGAGCCTTAATCGATGACTCCCAAACCAAACAGTCTTAGGGCACCGGGTGAGAAAACACCCCAAGGACTTAAGGACTCGAGCAAATAAGGCCATAAAACTAAGGATTTTATTATATGAACCACTTTTAGGCGTGAATACTTATGCTTTATTAGGCACAAATACCCAGCTTAATCAGAGGATTTATATATATATATTTTTCTCAAACTTATCTAATTATCTTTCGCATAAACACTAAGGCTTGCATAGGCCAAAGCACCTAGCTAATCAATAATTAAATTTGTTTATCTTTTATTTTTTTATTTTTTATTTTTATTTTGTTTTAATTTTTATAAGGCATAAGAATCTTTGTTTTTGAACCCTAAGTGTGTAAGTGTATGAAGGGTGCATATTTCATCAAGGTAAAGATCAAGACTAAATTACTTTGACAAATTATCTTCCTAACCCTAAAAATCAAACAAATAATCTTATTTTGACCAAGTATAAGAAATCCTAATTTTGATTTTCCTATTCCTTAAAATTGACTTAATTTCTTAAAAAAAAATATGTCAAAATATTGTTTCTATTTTCAAAAAGTTTTTTAAAAGTAAAAAAAATGTTTTTTTAATAAAAAGAAAAGCTTAGGTTATGTTAGAACCCTCCCCCAAACCTATCTCCTGCATTGTCCTTAATGTATGAATTAATGCATAGATGCATGAAAAAGAAAACAGGGAAGGAAAATACTATCTTAAGGTGGTGTTTCGGTGGTGGTCTGATTGGTCCACGAAATGCGGCCCAATCGATGTTGCAAGGAGTTTGGAGGAACCCACCAAAAATCTCTCTAATATAACCCATTAAAATGATGTATCCATGAAGGATTTTTATTAAAAATTAATCCCATATAATTTCCAAATTCCATAATTAATTTCGGAGTCAAATTTATCAACCGCCTTGTCCCAAAATGGAGCTTGAAAAGATAGAATGATTGACTTGGACTTAGGAAGTACGGGAACTAATGCCGACTCAGGAAAGTGACTTAAGTCAAGTAAAGGTTCAGGAGTCGAGATTGGTTCAGGAAGTGGGTCCAAATCAAGAAGTTGAAACTCAAATCCACATTCAGTTTCCCACAATGGAATTTGACTTAATACTGGTGATTCAAGTTCAAGAATGATAGGTGTGGGAATCAAAACTGACTCTAAAATATTACTCAAGTCGGGTAACAAAAACAGGAGTCAATATTAATTCACAAATTTGAACTGGATCACAAATTTGAGAATCTAGGTCACATTTCTCCTTGAGTTCAATTTATAAAAATGAGAACTTGCCAATTTATCAATAGGACTTTCAAAAGTGTGAAATTGGTCAAGTTCAATATAATGATCATCAAAGATGGGTGATTCAATTCATGATGAATTGGCACAGGATCTAATATTGACTCGGAAAAAAGATTGAATTTGGTGAAGACACCGGAGTCATCATTGAATCAGGAAGTAGAATTAAATCACTAAGTTGAGGTTTAGGATCATATTCATTCTCAAGTTCTATTTCAGGAAAGGAATAACTTGCCAAACTGTCAATATCATTTTAAAAATTTGGAGTTTGGGCAAGTTCAAATGATTGTGCTGAAATGGAACCTTGTTTTCCAAAATAATATGACTCTTCAGCTCTAATAAAATGGTTAACGACATCAGAACTGGACAAACGGTGAGAACGTAGAGTTTGGACCATCATATCTATGTCATGATTACGAGCGTTTTGAGCCTGAGTCATGGCTTCAAGCATCTTTTCATAGTTGATAGGTTCATCGTTTTGTTGCGATTGGTCTTGAAAAGATGAAGTGTTGTTTTAGAATTGGTGGTAAAATTGTGAGTCCATCAGATTTGTGATTGTTGTTTGGACTCACGCATACTCATTTCCAAAATTGATGGTTTTCTATTTTGGACTGGTGGAACTGAGTATGAATCTTGGAAATATTGTGAACAAGGTGGATAAGGAGGACAAGTTGGTTGAAAATTGGACTCGAGGGAGGTGAATCTCCACTGACTCTGTGAAGAGTTGAAATTATTCTGGAAATTATGATTATAGATTGGGGCATGGGTTATATGATTCAGATAAGACCAATCCGGCACACCAGGTTGGTTAAAGTTATGATATGCCGGGTTGGTAATATCCGAAAAAGAGGTTGGTGTGTAATATGGATTACCATTAAAATTGGAAAATTGTTGTTATAAGCCATATCACATAATAAAACACAAACAAAGAAAAAAAACAAATAAGCAAACAAAAAAGAAAAAAATTCTAACCTAAGTTAGGGTAGACCTTTAACCTAGACGACTCCTAACTGGTTAGACTGTCCATAGGAGGTATAATGCAGACTTTGACCACAAGCTAATCAGCCAGGTCAGGGCAGGATTGGTGGGAAGTTATCCGTCAAAGACGTTCTTTAATTAAGTAACCACCACTGATTGGTCGCTAATGTTGCATATTTAGTATCATATTTCCATACTTATTATAGAATAAAAGCTGCATTGTCCTAATTAAATGTTTAATTTATTTGCAGGCCCATTCTTTAAGGAGATGAAGAGAAATGAGCCCAAAAGCCCACCAAAATTCTGAATTAAATCAGAATTAATTCGAGCTCACTGAATAAGGGCAAAATCAAGAGGTTGAAAACCGGTTGAGAAGAATCCTCTCAGAATCGATCGGTTGAAGCAAAGATCAACGGCCATTTCTTCAAAATCTCGGAGCTGAACTGCAAATCCAACCCAAGATAAAACCAGAACTCGAACTTGGGGAGACCCACCAACAGGGTGTGGCCACCTGGCCACACCCTGGCCACGAAAACGCGGCCAAGCCGCGTTTCCGCGGCTTGTTTGGGGAGTTAGGGGGAGCGTTTGCTCCCCGATCTCCCCGGGATCCTACACGTTGGGGTTTTGCCTATAAAAGGCCAGTATTTGCACTGAAAATGGGACGACCATGCAGAGATAGAATTTAGCCTAGTTTTCATTCTTTGTAGTTTAGGTTTTTCTTTTCTTTTTATATAATTTGTATGTAAGCTTAGGTTAGATGAAGATTCATGTAATAAGAGAGAGAGCTGATGTGAGAGTGACACCGATGTACCCTCCTCTTTCTTCCATTGTTTCTGCAAGTAATAAAGGTAAATGTTTTTGTTTTATGTTCGTATTTACTTTTGTTTTCTTCTTCCTCTTTCTACTTTACCTCTTTTATTTGATGAGCTTGCAAGTGAATCCAGAGTATAAGTATACAAAGCCTTTGTGAGTGCCAATGATACTTCATGAAGACGTTCTCCTCCTCAAGATCCGTATAACTTCATTCTTGCAAGGCTTGATGATATAATGCGAACAGGGACTGAGCTCGATCTTATGACCTACGCGTTGAACGCCTCCAAAGCAAGGTAGAACATGCAAGGGTTCCAGGTAAGTCATCAACCAAACTAGGTGAGTACTTCTTTCATCTTCTTTCTTTTCTTTTATTTCTGTAAATTAAATCACCAACACCATATCTTCCAAATCACTTCTTCCCAATCATTTGTACATAGTCGCTTTTTTTCCCATTTCTTTGTAAATAGTCATTCTCCATTCTTCTCCACTTTCTTCATTCTACCGTTTTCTTTCTAACTTTACATAACTCTTTTTTCATTTTTATTTCTTAAAAACAAAGAAGAACTCTCGTTTTATCTTCATAAAGATTTCAATACAAAACTTTGAACGCTTCCATCGCAAACCCTTCTTGTGGATCACGACCCGCATAGCCACTTGCTATAGCGGTAAGAATGGAGCACTTGCACATCTTATTTAAAGTTCTATAATTTCGTATTTTGTGTGCAGGTTTTAAACCTCAATCAAATTTTTGGCGCCGTTGCCGGGGAGGGAACGTTTTTATTGAAATCTGATTTTTATCGAAAATTTTTTAGAACTAAATGAACTTTCTTCTCTGTTGCAGGTTATAGGGCAAGCAAAGCGGAGAAAATAAGATTGCAGTAACACATAAGGTCTTGGGCCTCTACTCTAGAAAGCAGAGACCAAGTGCCCTCTGCTTTGCCGCGTTACCGCGGCCCAAGCTGTGTGTTCCGCGGCAAAAAGGAGTTGACTACTAACGTTTTTTTTTGCAGGGCTGCTTGACTTGCAAAATTCTAGTTTCTCTGCAATTTGTTTTTTTTCTATATATGCCATCACCATAAGCCTGCTAATAACCAACAGTAAAATACTTGTTGAAAAAGATAAAAAAATTGATTAGACATTTGCATTTAGGCACGTGTCTTTTCAATTCATTTATTTTTACTGTGAAGAGTGCTGGAGCAAGGTACGTTCGCATTGCATCTAGAATAAGACTCATCTCTTGGTTGATTTACACGCTTTGAGTGAATCTTATTTACATATCTTTGTACACTTGCACAAATTGATTTTAAAAGGGCACCACCCATTAACAAGATAAGGTGGGGATTATCACCCTTCCTGTGCGCCGCAAAATCAGATTCCAGCACTCACTAACCCCAGCCTAACTAAAAATGAGTAGACGTGGCCTTAGGGACATCTCGGACTCAATTAGGAGATTATTCTAAGGGGGAAAGGTGTTGGAATTTGACTCCTGCAAAATCAGTGTCTAGGAAAGGGTTAATGGCCGAAGCCCGAAGGTTGGTGGTTATTTAATTAAGGAACGTCTTTGACGGAAAACCTCCCACCAACCTTGCCCTGACCTGGCTGATTAGCTTGTGGTCAAAGTCTGCATTAAACCTCCCGTGGACAGTCTAATCAGTTAGGAGTCTTCTAGGTCATAGGTCTTACCCTAACTTAGGTTAGAATTTTTTCTTTTGGTTGTTGTTTATTTTTTGTTTTTCTTTCTTTTTGTTGTATTCTATTGTGTGATATGGCTTTAATAACAATTTTTCCAATTTTAATAATAATTCCATATTACACACGACTTCATTTTCGGATATTACCACCCGAATATCATAACTTTAACAACCTAGTGTGCCGAATTGGTCTTTATCCGAATCAATATAAACCCAACACCCTAATCTAATACTATAATTTCCATAATGATTTCAACTCTTCACAGAGTCAGTGGGGATTCACCTCCCCGAGTCCAATTTTCAATCAACTTGTCCTCCTTCTCCACCTTGTCCACAATATTTTCAAGAGTCATACTCAGTTCCACCAGTCCAATAGAAAACTATCAATTTTGAAAATGAGTATGCGTGAGTCCAAACACAAATCCCAAAATCTGATGGACTCACAATTTCACCACCCAATTCCAAGACAATACTTCATCTTTTCATCAAAACAATGAACCTATCAACTGATGAAAAGATGCTTGAAGCCATGACTCAGGCTCAAAACGCTCGTAATCGTGACATAGATATGATGGTCCAATCTCTACGTTCTCACCATTTGACCAGTTCTGATGTCGCTAACCATCCTGTTAGAGCCGAAGAAGACTCATGTAGTTTTGGAAATCAAGGTTCCATTTTAGAACAATCATTGTGAACTTGCCCAACTCCAAATTTTGAAAGAATATTGACAGTTTGGCAAGTTATCCTTTTCCTGAAATCGAACTTGAAAATGAATATGATCATGAATCTCAACTTAGTGATTCAATTTTACTTCCTGATTCAATAATGACTCCGGTGTCTTCACCTGACTTCAATCTTTTCCCTGAGTCAATATTGATCCTGTGCCAATTCATCATAAAATTGAAATCACCTATTTTTGATGATCATATTAAACTTGACCATTTTACACTTTTGAAAATCCTATTGACAAATTGGCAAGGTTCTCATTTTTTTTAATATGAACTCAATGAGATATGTGACCTATATTCTCAAATCTGTGATCCATGTTCAGCTTTCTGAATCAATATTGACTCCTGTTTTGTTACCGAACTTGGGTAATATTTTAGAGTCAGTTTGATTCCCCCACCTATCATTCCTGAACTTGAATCACCAATATTAAGTCACATTCCATTTTTGGAAAATCAATGTGGACTTGAGTTTCAACTTCTTGACTTGGACACACTTCTTGAACTAATCTCGACTCCTGAACCTTTACTTAACTTAAGTCACCTTCCTGAGTCGGTATTAGTTCCTATACTTCCTGAGTCCAAGTCAATCGTTCGTCTTATCTTCATACTCCATTTTGGGACGAGGTGGTTGACAAATTTGACTCTGAAATCAGTTATGGAATTTGGAATTAGATGGGGTCAAGTACTTAATAAAAATCCTTTATGGATTCATCATTTTAATGGGTTATATTAGAGATATTTCTGGTGGGTTCCTCCGAACCCAACGAAAAGTCGATTGGGCCGCATTTCGTGGACCATCAGACCCACCACTAGAACCACCACCTTAAGATACATTTTCCTTCCCTTCATCTTTTTCATGCATCTATGCATTAATTCATACATTGAGGACAATGGCATGAGATAGGTGTGGGGGAGGGTCTAACATAACTTAGTTTTTTCTTTTATAAAAAAATTTTTTTTTAACAGTTTTTCTTTACTTTTAAAAACTTTTTGAAAATAGAAACAATATTTTGACATATTTTTTGTAAGAAATTAAGTTAATTTTAAGGAATAGGAAAATCTAAATTAGGATTTCTTATACTTGGTCAAAATAAGATTATTTGTTTGATTTTTAGGGTTAGGAAGAAATTTGTTAAAGTAATTTAGTCCTGATCTTTACCTTGATGAAATATGCACACTTCATACACTTACACACTTAGGGTTCAAAAATAAAGATTCTTATGCCTTATAAAAAAAAGAAAAGGGAAAAAACGATAAACAAATCTAATTATTGATTAGCTAGATGCTTTGGCCTAAGTAAGCCTTGTATTTATGCGAAAGATGATTAGATAAGTTTGAGAAAAAAAATCCTCTGATTAAGCTGGGTATTTGTGCCTAATAAAGCATAAGTATTTACGCCTAAAAGTGATTCATATAATAAAATCCTTATTTTTGTGGCCTTGTTTGCTCGAGTCCTTATCCTTGGGGTGTTCTTCTCACCCAGTGCCCTAAGACCATTTGGTTGGAAGTCATCGATTAAAGGCTCGTTACATGGCAGATTAGAAAGCCTAATAGAACTAAGGAATAATCCACAAAAAATATATATATATATATAAATAAATAAGGGCATAAGAGTTAGAGTTAATGAACCCTTAGTCAAAATTTCACGATCACAAGGTGCATATGACTTAGGGTAAAGTAATAGACCAGATGAGAAGTACAATTTGACTCCTTACTTTGATTGATAACAAATTTTTGAATAGAGACTAAGTTTAGGAATGAAAAATTCAGTTTTCCTATAACTTATAGATTGCTTAAATCTTACAATTATATTTCAAATATTTTTCTCTTTCAAAATGCTTTTCGAAAATACTAACTCTTTATTTC